>MU795617.1:0-15451 GCA_027886305.1 Lentinula aff. lateritia
ATACGTGAATGGTCATCCTTCGGATGTAGTCCGAGTCTGGTATAATCCTGCTTGACAAACAGGTAGACTTTTATCCGAAGGTAGTATTGGGGATGTATAAACTAACCAACTGGTGGTAGTATGGGTATAGGGTCCCTTCAACTATTAGACTGATTCAGCATTGACTTTGACTGTCAATCTGGGTCTCAATTACAGTCCTCTTGATACAAATCTACGCGTGAAAGTGTCACAATTCACTGCATAGACGTCTAACCAAAATTTAGGCATGTCAGCGGTTGGGGATACAGGGCATAATGGGGCTGGGGGTTGGGCACCTGCTCCACTGGTGATAGGGATGGACCTGACAGTAGTAGTGGTGGTTCGGCTAGTAGACATTTGGGACTTGAAAAAACTTTGATGGATCCTAAGGCAAAAACTGCCAAGCTTTATACAATAAAAGCTGCACATGGACCAGGAATGGCAGATGCACTGAACCATTATTTTCGATTTACCGGATGGTGAAATCGCAGGGACTAGTAATGGCTTTTGAGGGCTCAAGCCTAAGAGGGGAACACTTTGCTCCTTGTTGTCGGTGTAGCTGCCATACTCAGCCTGGCTGCTACTAGTACCTCTACCTCTGATCCTACTCTCTGGGGACTAGCGGCATAATGGTAGTATTGTTAATAACTTCACTACTGTCCTACTTGACCCTCTGTCCTCTGGTACTGCGTGGCCCTTGGCACAGCTCCCCAGTATATATGATCTTGACAGAAAAGCTAAATTTACGTAAACTATTTATGGAGTAACAGGGAGTAACTGAGTGAGACAAGAAAAAGTAATTGTGACAGAGGGCTGCAGTCCTGTGATATCCTGTGCCGGTCACAAGAAATCAATACAATTTAACTTAGTGTTACATTTGGCTGAATAAGAAGAAACTACAACCATAAAAGGAAATTAAAATTGTATGGAGTGGTGTATATAAGGACTGTCACAAAGTGTCAGAGACGGAGTGACTACGCAGAGCAATGGGGCGGAGCAGCTGAGCAAGTGGTAGAAGCAGAGCAACTGAGTGGAGCATGGGCAGACTGGTTCCAAGATAATGACAGAGTTATATTAGTATCATAGTCATAAGTACTAGTAAGTACTAGTAAGTAAGCACATACCTGGTCCCAAGATAATGACAGAGAGGTCAAGATAAGGGACCAGGTAGTGGGGAGCTGGCTTTATATACACAATCCAATCTGCGAGAAATAATGATGTAATACTGTACAGTTTGAGAATAAAGAAGGTGGTGGAAGCCGGTAGAAGGAGAATGGTAACAGATGGATCAGTAATCAATGAAGGGGGTCAGGTGGATCAGTAATTGATGAGGGTTTGACAGTGGTGGGACATGAAAGTGATGGAGTGATGTATTGTACAAATAAGGGCATAGAGACGGTGAGAAAACGAAAATGATAGGGGCTACATACTTCATGACAAGGACAATACTTCTGTAAGCTACAGCCTTGTAATTTACAATAGCTACTCTACACAAACATACTAGATATGACCTTGAAGTTCTACTCCGGATGAAAAATATGCTGGGAAACAACAAGGAGAAAAGAGGACAGGTGAGAAGCTGGCATAAAAGGATCCAGGGCAGAACTATGCAGCCACTGCACCAACTGCTGATTCATTCTTTATCTGTTTTAGGGATACTTATGAACCTGCCTTTTGTTTTGAGCCTCAGGTCATTTCATTCCAAGGATGGCAAAGGGAGGATGATTCCTCTTGTTCAGGAAATTTAAAAAATCCAACCCTTTCCATCTGGAGACCCACATACTTTCTAGATGAATGTCAATAATGATTCTATTTTGGAAATGCCATACTTCTATTACAAAAAATGTCCAAATACTGCTTTTCAAGATATTGGAGGTGAACAGCCCAGGATGTCTGGCATCACTTGGCCTATTTCAATCTGGCCCTATTTTATCTGACATTGGTCAGAAACAGGCAAACCCATGCTAAATTCACAATGTGGTATTTGTGAATGGATGCATATATATATGAACAGGTAAATCACAGCAGAAATTGTAACCTAAAATCAGTATTAGAACCTGTTCCCACTTTACACTGTCAAATTTAAGAAGATTGTATCTTTTTCATGAATGGGCTCTAAGTTTCTTATACATATTTTCAAACTATTTCCCAAGTTCTCAATATTAATATATATGCTCATATATGTTGTCTTCAACTCCGCCGAAATATATTTCACGACCTTTCCATTCTGTCGACTTCTTTTTCTTTGGTTGGTGGCTCAATGACATCATTTGGGAATGACGGTGTGCAGCGGATAAATAGGCAAAATAATTCGACCTCATGCTTCTATAAAAACACGGAAAGTAATCAGAGTTGATACTGATCTTGGTCCAGGATGTACTTATTTTGTTTGACCACTAAGCCCGCTACAACAGGCTACAACAGTGATGTTTCGTCGTTATTGACAGTGTATTCAGAGCATACAGGTCATAGAACTGGAACTGAAATATCTCGAGGAGAAAGACCGCGGGGGGAAACCGTTGATCTATGGCTTCCCAACCAAGTCGGTAGTGTGGACTATGTATCGTGAATACAAGCCAAGGCATTGGGATCAATACCAGCTTTGGATCACCATCGAGGAGAATTATGCTTTCCGGGGGTGAGTTTCATCTTTAAACTGCAGTCTTGACGTCGGAGCCGGGAGCAACAGGGAGCAACAAAGTAACATTGACAGTCGTACCCATTTCACCTTGAGATATTCATCAATACAAAGTTTGCATCATTGAATTAACATCGAATTTCTTGAACAAGTAGAGTTTACCGTTATCATCCACAGTCCCCTTTAGTGCATGCAACAAATACTCCCGAATGTTTGTGTCAAGAGAGATACCGTTGAAGTCAAAATGTTACCCAAAGGCAGAATCGGTCAAGTGTCGGTCAAAGGCCCGAATCATTCCCAAAGTAGCATAAAGACACAGCACGTGGTCCAAGCTCCTGAAAATCCCATATACTCTTCGCGAACGACAACTGGTCGGCAAGGATCCGCCTTGTTTTCTATTTTATCACCTTCTTGACCCGAAACACCATTTACTCCCTCCTACGTTACCAAAGAGCACACTGGACTACTCAAAGAAGGAATAAACGCCGATCTGACGTTGCACACACACAGGCTAACAATCATCTTACCTTAATTTTGGTCAGTTTTACTTCGATCTGCGTTCTTGCTGTCGCTCACAAGCTCGATATTAAGATATATATCTAAGACTCAGGACTGAGCATACAAGGAGCTAAATAGACAATTTGGAATTTGGCTGGGGATGAAAGGAAGAAATGGATATGGGAATTTGGACAACAACAGTATGTTAGGATCAGGGGAAGCGGGAATAGAGTGAGTTCATAGGATTAGTCAAAGCGGGCGCAATCAAACCTGCAGATGTGAAATTTCTCCTCGCAAAATTCATAAAAAATTCCGCTGTTGTACCCTCAAAATCAGGCCCAATTGGGCCTATCTGCCTGGAGCTCTGCGCCCACTTTGACTACTTCTACCTATCTTTGTTTGTCTTGATGCTAACTGATATTGATGTTCAACGTGATAATCTAGTCCAGCACAAGCACACCGGACATACGTCCATCGCGCTGATGACTACACCACCAACTCGCTCAATTCGTTCTCTTTTGGAAACGCTACCACCTCAAAGCCTCAAGTCGATGTTGTGGTGGATAATTACGATATAGGAGAGCCAGACGACGAAGCTCGAGAAGAGCTGGAAGGGGAGGTATCTCCGACAGTCACCACCGTGGATGTTACACCGAGGCCCAGCGTTGCTCCTACGCACCCAGATGCACTCGTCTACCCTTACAGGCGTCCTCAGTCACGCCCTTCGTCTTCCGTAGAGGCCGACTCTGGTCCAAACTCCCCTACGTTGGTGTTGGCCAAATCGACGCCTGTATCCTCTTCTTCAGCCCGTGGTGCGCATATATCACGTGCTTTACCTGGTCTATACTCCTCGAATGGGAGAGAAGACGTCGAATTCAGCTCAGATGACGATTCTTATGAGTTTGATAATATCGATTACTCGGAAGGGGATGATGGTGAAGAGAATATCGAAATCAGTTCGGCAAGGTTTTCAATGACTTCTGCAGGTACGGGAAATTATTTTGGCGGACACGCTAGCTATGGACCGCCCGAAGGTTACCGAGATCGAGAAGGTAGCGTCGCGACGCTGAGAATCAAACGTCCGGACAGTGGAGGTGACAGGGACCGCGCTCCACCTATATTCACTTCTCCGTTTGCGTCTACATCTGCCGTTGTCTCTCCATCCTCTTCGGTTCCTCCCTCTTCCAATACAGGCCTGCCCCGTCCTCCCTCTGTTGGCGAAACTCCCACCTCTCCGTCTGCTGACACTACACCTAGTGGTATGGATGCCGACTTCGACTTTGCATACATCACTTCCTTCGGTGCTGACCTGTCTGCGGATCCTTCCTCCTCTGTGCCCGACTTTGTTCGACCGCGACGAGCGAGTGCTATGTCTCTTTCCGGTACTTCCACTAGTCGGGAAACCTCTGGCCGGAAAGACTCCCTCGGAAAGTCGTTATTTTTTTCCTGGCTCTCCGGTCGTCGGCCTTCGACTGCGACTGTTGCTAGCTCAAACTCGTCCAACATGTTTATCCACGATGATACTTTCGCCCAGACTTTATTGAAGTGGGGCGGAGAGGGATATAAGGAGCAGAGGAAAGATTGGACGATCCGGAGAGAGGTCCACCCAGTTTCGTCTTCTACGAGCTCGGCACCCACATTCTCTGGAAATAAAGAGGAAAAATTGAAGCGAATAACAACGGCGAGTACTGCTCCCAGAATGAGCACAGCTACCAACATTACTGCAGTGACGTCAACTGCTGTTGGGACTTCTCATGGTTTCCTCAGTCCGGAGCTGGCGTCTTCCCTCAACAAAGAGAGGGAAGTATCCCATTCACACACCAAATCCCAATCACACGACACTCCCAAAGACTCGCGGTTTCAGGAAAAAGATCATTCGCATAAAGAGAGGGAAAAGGAACGCCTTCGCCGCTCAACCATGCACTGGCGAGGTATGCCTGTCGGTTCGGAAGAGGTGTGGGGTAATGATCTTCTGGGGAAATTTACGGTGTTCAGAGAAGAGGTTGGTAGAGGCGCGAAGGGTGAGTTGCTTCAATTCGACTGTCGGTTTACATTAAAACTAACCGCGCGTTTGACACAGCCGAAGACCCCATGAAGGGTCCTCAACAGCGCCTACTCATCCGTTTTAGGCCAGATTCGCAGCAAACGCCAAAAGCTTCTGAGCAGCACCTATATCTTCCCCATCCACCCGTGACCGTCCACAAACATTCCAAAGCGATGGCATTCAGTCTAACAAGATACCACAAGCCAAGTCATGTCACCAGTTCTTCAGCGGCAATGCGTGCAAGAAGCGCAACTCCATCTGAAGGGCTCGTAAACTCACAACATACTCGTCTACCTCCGCATTTCAAAGCTACTGGTGTTATTGGAAGTAGCGGTTCGTCAGCTTTGCCTGCTCCCCGAGCTACTGCCAACCGTATCATCCTGTTGGCTCCACGGAGAGTGCAAGAAGCATTCACAAGTACCACAACCACGAAGATGTTGGCCGATCATGGATTGTTGAGTCCTCCTTCTGGCTCACTCGGTCGGAACGAAAAGGATAGGAATCGGGACATAGATGGAGATAAGAGGAAGAAATCGCCCCCGGGAGATGGAAAATCTGCCAGATCATCACCATCGCCAGAGAAAATGCGCAGAAAGAAAAGTATCTCAGCGTCCCAGCTGCAGTTACCGTCGCGTAGTTCTTCAGCGACTCCTCCTCCAGTCCCTGCTCTTCCGGCAACGCCGAATACACCTTCATCGTTATCACCATCGGCTCAAATAACCACTTGGAATTCTTCAAGTCTTTCTCCTCCTGCGATATACCCCAACCCATTTTCGGATGATGCCCCTTCAGCTAATATCGAGGGACTTCCATCCTCTTCTTCCACATCAACCGCGTCTACTTCTCTCGCGTCCTCTTCCACATCTGTATCTCCAAGGATGTCCTCCTGCACGACCGACACGGACAATACTGATCATACTGAGCACACCGACCGATCTTCCACACTTGTTGACTCTGAACTATCAGAGATATCCTCCACCTCTGCATCTGAAGCTTCCGCGTCTGAATCGTCCGTCGGATCCTCACGTTCTCATAGACATCGGATACCTCGAAGAAAGTTGCATGAATATGATCATGATCATAACGAAGACGAAGCGGACGAATCTTCTTATAATGACGACGACCATGATGATGACTTGTATGGCTACCGACCCCACCGTGATGGTGGCCCATCGCGAGTGGTTCGGACACCCCATAACGAGACGTATGGTACTGTAGACTTTAGCAGTGCAAACGATCGACAGAGAATACTTCAAATAGTGTCCGACTCCTCTTCATCCTCCTCCTCGTCGCCCTTTTCAATACTACGGTTCATCAATCGTAACGTCCGCACTGGCGTGATCGACTCTTTGGATCCTTCAGCATCTGCTTTACGCGCTACAGCGGGACCTGCCTTCGATCCTCCGTGGCTGACATTCCCTAGTCGCGGGAAACAGGAACAGCAACGGAGAGTGGTGGACAATCTGAATATGAGCTTCAAAGATGTGGGCCTATTGCCCAGCACGCCCCGGGAGAATCATGGACGGCCCGGAAGTAGCAGCGTTGGTCGAAGTACTAGAAGTACGATAACTGGCAGTGGAAGAAGAAAGAGTGTCAGTGGTGGTGGGAAGAAAAAGGACAAGGGATCGAGCAGTAAGGCTTCGTCTGACCCATCTAAGGACGTCTTTGCATCTGTACCCCCTGAGTCTCTCTGTATGCTCCTCCCGCTCTGGCCCGGGGACACCGATCCACCCTCTCAAGCGCACTCACAGCATGTATACCCACCTTCCCAGTCTTCCTTCAAGAAGCCAGTACTTCCCTTAGAGAAGAGAACGTTTTTGCTGGTGTGGTACAAGGCCCTTGAACCACAACTACCGTCGCCGAAAGGGGGAAAAGATGGAGATAAGAAAGCTGGAGCGGATAAAGAAAAAGAAGAGGTTGCGTTGGCAGTCATCGATTCTCTGATTGGATTTTCTCCCGACACAGAGAAGGAAACGAAAGAAAGAGAGAAGAAGGATAAAAAGTCCAAAAGCAATTCCAACAAATCCGCAGGATCCGGAAAAGACTCTGGCAAGGATTCGGGCAAGGATTCTGGGAAATCTTCGCATGCCTCTCCAACGTCGTCGAGTGATAGCGCGGGTTTTCTCCGCTCTTCACGTTCTCTGGGAGGTATTGGTATTGGGGGTGGTTCCGGCCGTGGTTCTGGTACGGGTAGCGCTACTGCCAGTGGGACTCACCACTCCAACCTAACTTGGGCCCAAATCCACGCCAATGACGAAAGGAACATCCTTCTCCCTGGATTCCTCATCACCGTTCGGCGGGTGTCTTATCGCGATCTACAGGGAACAGGTGTGCGAGTTCCCGATGAGGGTGTAACGGTGAATGGTTCGTTAGAGGAGGCTTGGAGGGAATGTTTCAATATACCTGACAGTATGTCTGGTATCATGGCCGACTCTGGGTCACCTTTAGCCACGTCGTTTATGCCAGACCCTACCATTGTTGCTGTTTGCCATTCTCGCGAGTCTGGTGTAGAGTTTGATCCCGAAGCTCTTATATCCCTTGGGCTTTGTAAGGTGTTGAATCCGCTTCCTATGGGCATGGTTGCAGAGGACTTTGTTGAGAGTGGAGCTGAAATGTCAGGACAAGATGGATGGGGCTTCGGAGGCATGGAATTGAAACTCAAATTGACCCCGGTGGGCAGATCAGTAATGGAGATGTGCTGGGTAGGTGGATTGGCGTTAATGAGCTTCGGACCGAGTTGAGTAGTCCTCTGTATGTAGCTTGGGTGTTCGGAAGGGTGACACTGCTAAATGGTCATGTTCCTGTCTTTTCTGCGTATTTTGTCCTTTCCATCTGTATATCTATCTCATATACATATTGCATCTACTTATTTTTACTCACATAGTCACTTCTACCATAGTCATTATCTTCATTCGATTTGTCTCATTGTCTGTCTGTTTTGCGGCCACATTTGGCTCCTCTTGACGCCGTGTACCCAGCCTGGATTTGTATCTGGGATACTAACTCACTACCTATCTTATTTTGGATACAAATTATTCGAAATTTAACATATGGCTGCTTCCCCCTTGCCTTAGAACATCAAAGCTACGGAGAGCTAAGGTTGTTATTTACATTTTAGCAGGCCCTCAGAAACTACTAGTAAACCTCACCCGGCCAGATGATTCATGTGTAGTCCAAAAAAATCTCTCCTCGAAGTGTAAAATTCTCCATTTTTGCTCCATTCTTGAAGTCTTCGGACTAGCGCATCAAATGTACTATAAAGTCAATGCAGTCATTCCCACCCGCGTGAGTCCCAAATTTTTTGCTCAGCCAGCATATATCAGACAAGGTCTGCCCGTCAGAGCTCTATGTGAAGCTATTTTTGGGCAGGGATTGAGCAAGTTTTGGGTCCTAAATGACCTTAAATGACTTTCCGGGGACCTATTTGAGCGAATGCAAGGTTGAAAATCTATGTTGGTAAATGCACATTAGTCTATAAATGTAATGCGGCGCCCTAACGAAGTTCAGAGTTTTGATTTCACCCCCACTCTATCAATTTCAACTATCTCTTCGATGTTCTTGTACTTGAAGTATAACTTCAGAGACTCGGGATTCGCCACAGTCCCACTCGGCTTCAAAGTTGATCCAGAAACGATTTGCTTTACGGCAATTTCAATCTTCTTCCCGTTGATAGTGACCTTCGAGAACCGAGGTATGATCAAACCGTAAGCAATGCACTTGTTGATAGACCTACCGGAATATCCTCGACCTCAAATATGTATGACGGTACATGCCGTGCACTCAATGCTGTTCGGATGCTGCTTTTTATTTCCCTCTCCAGCGACGTTGTGAACTTGTTTCCAGCGCGCATTTTTAGGAAGAGAAGTACTCGCTCGTGTTCGTCAATATTGGGACGGCACTGCCCTACGCAAATGCAATCTTCTATGATAGTATTGAAATTTTCCATGACAGTGTAGATTTCCCCCGAGCCGAAGCGGACGCCGTTAGGATTAAGCACGCCATCGCTAAATTTTGCTTGTTAAATGAGAAAATCAAGAAAACTGAACTGTGGTTTTCTCACCTTCGGCCCAAGACCATAATTCCCTTTGTTTTGGGATTGACAACCATGAAATCTCCTTGTCTCCAAATTCCTGCAACACATGTGTTTGATCAGTGGGAGAAGCAAAATATCCATAGAAAGACTGACACACCCGGATAGAAGTTGAAATATGTATCACGAAGTTTCTTCCCATCGGGTGTGTCCCCCCAAAGCATGACGGGAAGCGATGGATGTGGTCTAGTACAAACCAGTTCGCCAGCTTGTCCGGTGTGTTCGATATTCTTTCCATCTTCATCGAAAACCTCCACTGCCATGCCCAACGCTTTATGTTGAATTTCTTGCATCGGATACGATGAGGAACTTGAACAGGCTTAAAAAATAGCTCCAGCTTACCTCCGACGTGTACAGGAAGGCTGGGGACCCCGCCAACAACTTATAGTAAGAGATTAATGACAATGTCAGAAAATGGCAGATTAGCGTTAACTGAGAACTCACAAGCACAACAGACATCTGTCCCTCCAGATGTTGATACAAAGAGAAATTTCCCACCGAACGCCTTTTGTGACCACTCGAAGATAGGCGGAGTAACTACTGCTCCGGTCACAGCTAACGTTCGCAGTCCTTCAAAAGAGCCAATTTTCACTGCAGGCGATATGCAAGGTTGAACATGAATAAACGAAAATACCGGTGCTCACTCACATGGCGAAATTTTGCGACCTTTGACCTCAGCAAGAAAACGTGGACTAGTTCCCCAAAGTGTAACTCTATATAGCATTTCATTCGGAATTATATTAGCGAAGATATGAATAAGATGCTTACCCTGCGTCATTGATGAATTTCAAGTAAGCTTCTAAAGTGGGATGGAATGGAGATCCATCATATAAGATCATCCGGCACCCAGAGGCCAAAGAGGAAACCATGAAATTCCACATCATCCAGCCCGTCTGTGAATAGTCATGGCTGAGTATTCGAGGCAGCAGATCGAGATAAATGTAAGTAAATCAACGTACAGTGGTGAACTGGAAAAGCGTATCGGTGTCTTTCATGTCAAAAAACATCCTCTGATCTTTGATAGTTTGCATCAACACTCCCTAAGTATTGGAGGATTAGGGGTGATGTAAACCCTGAGACGAAGGACATACATACACCAGCTGAATGTACTATGCATTTCGGAGGACCGGAAGTGCCAGAACTGTAAAGGATAAACAACGGATGATTGAATGGTAGCTGTTCAAATATGAGCTCGTTTCCCGTTCCACTTGCGAGGAATTTTCTAAGAGTGATGCTAAAAGCGGGCTCGGACAGTCGAAGAAAAATTTAAATGCATATTACTCAACGTATTTCGTACACCACCGACTTCTATCTCCTTGCCGGTAATCGCGCTGGGTAGTACAATGGCACATTTCAGTCCATGTTCGTGGAGTCCCTTGATCACGGCAGAAACCTTGTCTCTCAAGTCTACAGTTTTTCCTGCGTACATGACTTCTGTTTCAAGAAATACAAATTTGGGCTGAATCTGGTGGTACCGGTCGAGGATACCCTGTTCAAGAGAGTGAATTTAATCTGACGTACAGGATACTAGTATGCGATCAGGAAGACGTACTTGGGTACCCATGTCAGTTGCCGTGCTAGAATAAATACCTCCTATACTCGCGGTTGCGAGAGCAAGGGTAACAGCTTCTATGGAATTTGTAACGACGGCTAGATGGGGAAGGGATGCGAAATCAGAACCATATCTGTTTTCCAAAAAGATTGTACTCTGCATACCAGCAACGCGGTCACCAATTTGCAAGCCATTTGCCCGCATCGCAGAGGCCGTACTCTGTACTTTGAGTCTGAGTTCTCGAAAGGTGCACTCTGTGACCTTTCCCGACTCTCCACCTGCAGTACAAGCGATGCTGTCGTCGTTCCTCCATAACAGGTTTTCTGCATAGTTGAGACGAGCACCGGGGAACCAAACGGGTACGTTTGGGATGGGCCCTCCTGTGATCACCTGAATCAATATCGTCAGCAGCGTTGTACGTCGAATCCGAGTGGACAAGTACATTTTGTGGAGGAACAGAGTATATGATTCGTAAATGTTGCCAGGCATCTTCCCAGAACGAGTAATTCTCAATAGAGTATTTGTGAAACTCATGATAATCTTCTGCAAACGAGTACAGTCAGAATGTTCACCTAACACGCGAAGAGCTCAACCAACTAAGATTGAGTCCGCGTTTGCGATTAACCATACGCCGGAAGGTTTCGACATTGGTAAATTGGGGTTGAGGATTTTCCCAGAGGATACGTGAGGAATCGAAGTATGAGGCCATAGAGGAAATTGATACTGGAAGGAAAGAAAAACTTAGAAAGACACACGCGTTTCCTTCACTATTAAGTTTACCTTATATACCCCGCGTCTCGTGGGTCGAACATTTCGAAGAGACAAGACTGACAAGTAATTCTGAATCAGGTGATTGGTCCGAGCAACTGTCGGAACATCTCGTCTTATCTCTCCGTTTCCCGTTTTGGAAGAGATTTCACGTCACGCGTCACTGTCCCACCACAACACAACAGATTCTTCTTCCAGTCAGCGCATGATTGGTGTTAAATTGGATATCCATGTGTTCTGAAGAGACACGATTGTGCCGTCTAGGTATGCGTTAACAGGTTATGTTGGGCTTTGATCCAGATAACCAAATCACAATCTCGCAACCTCTCTCTACCCTCAAAACCAATCGGAGATTCAGATTGTCCAACCAATCTGCAACCGAAAGCTTCGATTCTCAGCCCAGCAGTGCTGAATGATACTATCCTTGGTAGTCATGTTCTATCTAGCGTCCTCGACCTGAACCTAACTTATGCTTGTGGGTCATGACCTGTTGTGACATGGTATTTTATTGATCGCTAGATAGATAGATAGGTACACGGCACCGTCAAGAGAGACTGGGTCCCGTCTCGGAACAGCCGGTTACGGTAGTGAGCTCAACCTGCACCAAGGGAAGGTACACTGCTGCCGACTTACCGCATACGAGAGAGAGTATGACAACGAGAAAGAGTACGAGCAAGAGTACGAGTACGAGAGAGTGTGTATGAGAAAGAGTATGAATAGAAGAGAGTATGAATAGAAGAGAGAGCACGAGAAAAAGTACGGATGTCAGCAAGAGTCTTGGAGTGATTAGGACATAATGTGAGAATGAGTGTAGTAGGTAACAGTATGAGTAGGGGTTTTATGTAAGTCGAACAGTATGTTACACAGACATAAGCAAGCTAACAATGTGAAGATATGTGAGTGCAGGGAGAGAGGGTAGCTGTGTCGAGTGAACATCAACGATGCCGTCGGTGATGCTGTCATTTTTGTCTTCAGTAGCACGGAAAGGTGGATGCTGTGATTTCCAGTGTGTACGACAGCATCATGGGAATGAAACACGCGGTACGAGAGGTGGATGACTGACATGCTCAGCACTGTTTTGTGGGCAGCGCTCAGTCGCCAGTAAGGCCTCAATTCTTGCGGGTAATGACCGGAAAGTCAGAGTCTCTAACTTTTTGAAATTGAAGCGATCCAGGTCGCTCCTGAATGGAACCGTGCTAGTGTCATTTTCTTCTTGATAAATCCGTCCAACACAACCTGCTCTGTCCTGCCTCTGTTCTGTTCATGGTGGCAACGAGATAAGACCTTCCCCTACCTCCCCGCCGTCGGCAGGTCTGGGTTCCTTGCGTTTGGACCATGCCATGCAATAAGTATTCTCTCCTTTTCCCTATCAAACAGCATCAGGTTCGCGCTTCATTTGCCAAATGCAAGGATAATACAACGCACGTTTATGATGATTTGTGAATCATCGAACCCATGATATGGCGTGCTAGGAAGGTATTAGGGCGATTGGTGCCTATCTTATTGTGCCCCTGCAAGCTATCGAAATTCAAGCGAAATCGGGAGTTCGGGACCTGCCAAAGGCGCAGGAGAAGGATATCTCCAACCTCACGCAAGGAAAATTGTTATATAAGGGTTACCATTCCCCAAGGTTATTTTCTCAAACGCCCGGTGCGCTGCTACTTCGATTCCAACGGGCTGCTGGTCTCGACCTTCACAAAAGTTTTGTTCTGCGAATTCAACCCTAAAATGATCTTGGCCTTTCAAGCTTTCAACATCTCTAAACTTCCTACCTTCCTCCTCGTTCTCTTGACGATTGCACCTAGGCTTATCAATGTTGAAGCATTCCCCGTCGACGTTGTTTTCCGTGATGTTGGTGGGCAACAGATTGATAATGGCAACAAAGATGTCAACACTAGCACCGCCGCGGTACATGACCTTACAAAACGCTCTACGAGGCTCAGTCTATTAGGATACTTCGCTTTTCCCCCGGTGAATAACAATTTCTCTTCTTTTTACATTCATTTTATTTCTCGATTGCAAAAAAAAAAATTGCCACAACCGCGAACGCTGACTCCTCGTTGAACAGAGAACTGTGGTTACGGATAAGAAAGATGCACTTACATCGGTCGCGACGAAAGATCCACTTGGGGATGCCGACGATTATTTCGATAAGGACGGTGCACTTACCTCGTATGCGATAATGAGTGGTCCACTAGGGGATGCTGTTTATGTATCCCCACAAATAGACAAGCTCGTGCTACCTCACATGCTGACAGAATACCAAGAGGTTAGTCAATAGAATTTCGATGGGAAGTGCAGAGTATTGATTTGTTGTTTAGTGTATTATTGCAGGTGACTTCGACCTCCTACACAGTAAATCAAATCCTATTGTAAGTTTTTTCGCCTTACTCCATTCCGACGTTGACCGTTTGGTCATCGTTCCAGTTATACGTCAAAGACTTTGCTCTCAGAAACCGCACCGCTCTCAAAGGATATATCTACACCTCCCGCTTGCCTAAAGACTCACACAAGACATTGGCTACAACTATTCTCATTGCGAAAAACAAAAATGAAGATTTCGTAATGGGTATTCCGAAGGCAAAACTGAGTCAAATCGGGTTACGAGTGTGGTGTGCCCCGCGAGGTAAGTTTATCAATTTCCATTTTTCTAGTCGCTAGTACGGTTGTTACTTGGCACGTCACTTTTGTCTGTCTTACTCCATTTATCGAAGACAAGTCAACTTACATCCCCTCCCAAGGCTGTACTAAAAATAGTGCGACCCCCCGGTGGGATAAGGAGCTGCCAATTATCGACTGGCCAAAAGATCTTCGGATGCCGTTCAGTAAGCCCACAACTGGTAACGCAGAGGTTAGTGCTCTCAGTAGCTCCACTACTGAAGAGGTCACGGGCAAAGGGAAGGAGAAGGAAGAAGATTCGGGCTGTCATCCACTTCCACAATGGGTGAAGGAGCTGTTCACTCTACTTCCATTAATTTAGTCTTTGGGAATTGTATAGTCTGACGAAGATTGCTGTGTGGGTACTAAGTCGGAGGCTTACCTAGAGTCTTGACTTGGTCATTTCCACTCCTAGCCAATCTGAAATGTATTGAAAGAATGAAATAAAATCTATGATATGACTGGCAACTTAGGGAGTTGAATAAACACGGACCTAGGAAGGATCCATATATCACATTTTTCGAAGCATTACTGCCATTTGTAGAACTTGGGGCACTGTGAGATTTCTTTGTTCACACTCAAAATTCTGCTGGTCTTCCGAGCCCAATCTTCCAGTAGCTGCCTACCCTCTGATTCTCTATACTTTTCTTAGATATTCAAAGACCATTATTTTTTCAGTCCATAGCCAGATTCATATGTTTTTATTGAAGCAAATCAATGAATCTATAAACACTCCGTAAACAGGCTCCGTATACACATTCTACCCGCATCAGCAGCATAACCAATAGCAATAACTGCAGTCTATGTTGTGTTTGAGGCATGAGAGAAAGAAAAAGGTATAATCAGGTATAATTGCATGATTAATATCATGACAAGCAGGATATATCCATTGATTTGCTTCAAGAAATACATGGGCATCTAGCTATGGAATGTGAGATAATGCCCCTCAAATATCTAAGAAAAACAGAGAATTGAAGGGTTATGTAGTAGCTGCTGGAAGATTGGGCTCGGAAGATCAGGGGAATTTCGAGTGCACAAAAAAATCTCACGGCGGCCTAAGTTCTGCAAATGGAAGTAATTCACGTCTGTAAACATGCGATTGTAGGCCACTGCACCACCGTGCATGGCAAAAACTCGGCTCCTTCCTTGTGGGTTATTAAATATTAATTGAATATTATGGAATCA
>MU795618.1:0-15437 GCA_027886305.1 Lentinula aff. lateritia
CCTTGGTTTTGGCCAGTCCATTACCGCCTTCACTTTCTCTGGGTCCATGGATACCCCCAACGGTGATATAATCACCCCCAAGTATTCGACAGTGTTGATGTGGAATGCACATTTTTCCGGCTTTGCATGGAGGTGGTTCGCCCGTAGCCGTTCAAGGACCTTCCTGACGTGTTCCACATGGGATACTTCATCATCTGAATAGATCAGTATGTCGTCCAAGTAAATCACCATGCAAACGTCTACCATGTCGTGAAAGATCTCATTCATGAAGAATTGAAATGCGGAGGGAGCATTCGTGAGCCCAAAAGGCATTACCAGGTACTCGAATGACCCATACCGAGTTCGGAATGCAGTCTTCCACTTGTGTCCCTGGGCTACCCTGATGTTGTTGTATCCTGCGCGGAGGTCGATCTTTGTAAAGATCTTCGCCTTCCGCAGTTGATCCACTAAGGTGCCTATCAATGGGAGGGGATACCTGTTTTTCTTTGTGATCTTGCTTAGGGCTCGATAGTCGACGCAGAGTCGTAAGGTACCATCCTTTTTCTTGGCAAACAAGACGGGAGCTCCCGCGGGGGAACTGGAGGATTGTATGAACCCCTTCCCCAACATCTCGTCGATGTACTCTTTGAGAGATTTCAACTCCTTCTCAGACATGTTGTAGAGCTTCCTTATGGGAGGTATCACATCCCCTTCCGTTTCGATTTTGATATCGTAGGGTCGGTGCGGAGGTAGCGTCCTTGCTTCTCCGGGTGAGAATACGTCCAGGTAGTCCTGGTATTGGACGGGAATGGATTTCTTTAACTCCTCTGTCTCCTGGCGCTTCGATGCTTCTTCGTCGAGTTCCTTGATGACCTCCCCTTGTCCCGGACTAGGGTTCCCACCCTCAGGGTCCTTGGGTTGCTGTACTTCCTCTGGGGAGCTGCTATCACTTGCCCTGAGCATTTCTTCAGTAGCGGACTCTTCCTTCGTGGGCGATATATGAATGAAATACGCTGGGGTTCCCTCCCTCAATAGGCGATCCATCCCAGCAGCTCCTATTAAGCTGATGGGCTTCCCTTGTATGGTGGGGTCCGATTTTCGTTCCACCACATGGGTACCCGCTATGATCTGCTTTCTTCGGAAATTGTTACGCCTTATTGAACCCTTGGGAGTTAGACCCGACCTTGAAGGAATCTTGGGGATGTTCAGACTTTCGATGTCTAAGGTGGGGAGATCGGGGAAGGGTCCATGCTCCCTCCTTTTCTTCCTCCACCTGACTTTTTGTTTAGCCCCAGGCCAGGAAGAGCATTGTTCCGTGTCTTTACTCTTCCACTTTTGATAGGCCTCCTCTGAATCCTTTGCTGGTTGCGGGGTTCCTGCCTCCATGGTAGATCGTCCGACCTCGAGGGTTTCCTCCACCTCTTGTTCCATGCTTTCGCTCGCGAGCGCTAGCCATTTGTTAATCCCCATAAGGATTGGATCGTCTGACTCTAGATCTCTTCCTGGGGGGAATAACTCGTGTGGACCTGGTTGTCTTGGCTCGTACTCCTCGTCCTTTACTTTCTCCAACTTCACCTTCGTCCTTGGAGGTTTTAGAGGAGCTTCAGGAGGGAGTTGGAGAGTTCCTTCGTGTATTTCCTCGCCGTTTGCCCCCCTTTCTAACTCCTCAGTACCTCCCTCGGCACCTGGTTGGACGATTTCCGATGCAAGGGCTGCTGAGATTTGGACGTTTCGGTTCTGGAACGTCAGACAAAGTTCCTTCCAGTCGATTACTGGGTTGTGCATGCATAGCCATGGTAGTCCTAGCACAATTGGAGCCGTGGGGTGTAGGCGGGTTACTAGGAACTCCACCTTGTGAATGGTTCCATCCGCAAAGCTGATCTGGTCAGTGTAGGTCTGAGTTATCAATCCTGCGGAGGTAGGTTGCCTGTCGAACAGTTCCAGAGGAATGCTGTTCGTTAAGTCGACCAGGTTTTCGGGGTGTCGCATAGCGACGGTTTTGTCTATGAAGCATCTAGTTGCTCCACTATCCACTAGTGTGGCGTATTCTTTATCTTCATCGAGGTCGGAGAATGGAAAGCGTGTAAGGATGATGAAGGAGTTATAGGATCGGGATGTGAGACGCGCTGGCTGATTCCCCGCGAGTGCAGCTCTTATTGTGGTAGGCGAAGGTGTTGCGGGGCTTCGCAGTTCGCCCTGATCTACCTCGAAGCCCCCTTCCCATTTCCCGCTTCATCCAACAGTTCTTGCTCACCTTCCTTTGGTGAGTCTAGGATGTGAACGTTCCAGAGGTCGTCCATTTCCTCCCGTTCCTCCACCACGATCCCGGCACGAATCCGTTCTAAAGGACGAGTTGAACCGTCCTTACGACCTCCCCCTTGGTTGGCCGTCCCTCTTCCACGAGTTGAATCGGCCTTGGAAGCTCTCTCGGAGCTCCCTTGTTCCTCCGCTGGACGTTCTAATGATTCCGGGTTAGGGCACTCCTTTGCCCAGTGCTCCTTTCGCCCACAGCGCATGCAGAGCTCCTGTCTTCGTCTTCTCCACTTCTCCGCTCTTTCTTCGGGAGTCCATTTCCTCCCAGTATCAGTAACTCCTGCCCGGAGGACCGCTTCGGTCCATTCCCCTCCGTCCCTGCAGTGGCAGCAGTCTTCCTCTTCCCCTCGACCTTCGTTATCGTAGTTTTCCTCCTCCCCCCAAGCTGCAGAAGCCCTCTGTCGTCCCTCCTTCCAGTTGGATCTGTTTTGGAACCTTCCTGTTACAGCTGGTTTTGGATTGGAGGTCCAGACATCAGCTGGATCTCGTTCCCTACGCAAATGGGACTTATAAGGGGTTTCGGGAGCTAACTCCAACCCGGGGAAACGGCTCAGCCATCCTTGCAGTGTTTTTTCACCGTGGAGGTTCCTCAAACTCTCCGCTTGCGCACGTACAGCTCCATCAAGTTTCGTGAATACTCGAGTCCACTCATCGTAGGATCGAGGTTCTTCCCTTCCGGTAACGGCCTGTAGAGGCAACCAGGGAGCTACCCCTTTCTTGAGGTATGTCACCAGGGCCTCGTTATTAAATCCGGTCAGAGGAGCGTATTCATTTAAGCGTATGAAGAAATTGGCGAAGCTTTCCTCAGGCATCTGCTTCATCCAGGCCAACCTCCTCCTTGCCTCGTCTGCTTCGTCAATGGGTCCGAACTTGGAACCAAATTCCCGTTTGAACTCCTCCCAATCTTCGAGACAGGTATGCTCCCCCCTTAGTCTTCGCCGATTCAACGTATCAAAGTGGGAGAGTGCTGCGCCAGTGAGGTGACTGGCTGCCGAAGCGCACTTGTCCTTTTCTCGAGCGTAGATGGTGGGACGTACCCCAAACATCCTTTCCAGGCTGAGGACCCATGTTTTCCATGCCAAACGGTCGTCACCTGCGAAGCTCTCAATCTTACCAACGTCGAGTTTTGATTTGATGGTAATTCAATTTTTATCCTCGTTACTATCCCACGTATTTCGTCCTTCGTTGGGGTTTCTCGGAGCTGTTTTTCGGTGCCAACCTCGCCTTGGATCGTAGTACCAGGGTTGGTCAGGGTCATAACGGGTTGGGGGTGTTTCAGGAGCTCCAGTGGGAAGCTCCTCTCTGTCCTCCTCTCTCCTTCCACCGTTCCTACTCGATTTGGTGTGTTCCCCTTCGTTGGAACCTTCAGAATCATTATCACCCGGTCCTCCTGAGGGTGGTGGAGGAGGAGGAGGCGGAGGTGGTGCCCCTCCCCCGCTCCTTCCTTCCTGTCCCCTTTGAACCCGCCCCCCTTGACTCAGAGGTCGTTCTCGATCTCTCGATTGGCTAGAGAAATGTGGGGGAGGTACTCTAGGAGGGAGGTTAAACCCGCCTTTGCCTCCTCCACCTACAGTGGCTCCACCGTCCTCCAACGCGTACCTTCCTCCCTCCGGTCTCACGTACTCCCCGAGCTCTGCTCTTTGCACGCGGGCTCCCCATTCCTGAGTACGCCTCCTATCCACACTCGGGGTGGCAGGTGGCAGAGCTGTTTGTTCCTCCTGAAGGTTCCCTTCCCTAACTCCCATAGGAGTTCGTCTGGTAAAGGATATTGGCTCCGTAGCTTGCCAGCTTCTTGGTTGGGGAACTACAGGAGAGGGACCCCCCTTCGTGTCCTCTATCATTACCATGGGCGCTTGCTCGAATAATCCTGCCGTGTTTCCTGTTTTGGAAAGCGGTCCACCAGTTGGTATTCCTCCTGCTGTGAACCCTTTCCTTACTTCATGGAGTTATTCCTGAAGCGCTCGAGCCTGTTGTTGGATCATTACTACCGACTCTCGAGAGTGTGCCGAGTCGACGGCCATGCCAGGTTGGTTCGTCTGAGCTCCAGTTCCAAAGGGAGTTCCAAAAGGAGTTCCCTGCGGGGGTACCGCCTCTTCGTGAACTGCCAACATTCTTTGTTGGTTCGGACCCCTTTGATTTTCCGCTCTCGCTGCCTGAGACTGCATTGATACCGACCCTTGATAGGGTATGACTGATGGATTGCTTAGTCTTGGGGGAATGTGTACAGGGTTGGGAACCAGCCAAGCTGTCAGATCTTGTCCAGTGATCCGGGATGAATGTGGTGCGCCATCCATCCTTACCTCGCCAAACTGGTATCGCTGCGTCGAGACTGGAGTTACTGGTTTCATTTGCAGGTTAACTCTGGGGGGAGGAGTCGAATTTTGAATCAACACGTGTACAGTGGGGGAGGTCCCCGATCGTAACTGGGGGCTCCTCGTGGCCGTATTACCGGGGTTAAGGACTTCAGGAACCTCGTTATTTCTGGGCGATGAATGTTTCTGCCCCAGGAAACGACCATCAGAACCACGGAGCTGCCCTTTCTGGTCAAATTGCTCCAAGGGGAACTCCCCTGCGCTTTCCAGTTCACATTGAACCATGTACGAGGTTCCCCGGTTATCCGCAACCAGTCTGCAACGGAATTCCAAGGCCCTTTCTAGATTCGATCCAGAAAGTTCCTCCGACAGCATCAGAGTGTCTGATTCCGCTAGTAACGTCTGGTGTCGGGTCTCCTGCAAACACAACATCGCTTCAGACTCCTCACTCCTCACCAGAAGGTGGTGCATATGCCTCATGGGCATGTACATGTACACCGTCTGTCCGCTACGGACCCGGACAGGACTATCCTGATCGGGCATCAACTCCACTGGGGCAAGGAGGTGAGCCGTGATGTATCTCCTGTGTCTACGATTTTTTGCAGCGATTGCGTTAGCATGCTCGTTGTTTTCTTCACCGATTTTGGCTGCCGCCGCCGCTAGATTTGTGTTCCAAAGTATTTGGATAGCCTGGTAGTTCGGGATGTTAACCTTTGAAGGGGGAGGTTTGAACCGTACGGCTCCTGTTCTGTAATTTGATGCTCGGTACAATATCCATAGTCCCGTCTCGCCGCAGAACTCTTTCTCCCTTCCATGAGTGTGAGGAAGGAGGGGAAGTATTCTCCTCGCGTTTCGGAACGATCGTCCGTAACGTGCCTCTGCCTCTAACAACTCCAACATCCTCTCTGGATCCAATAGGACATTGTTCAGCCAGAGAAAGTCCGATCAGTTCGCCGGGGTCATCAGCCACTGTTGAGCCTTCTCTGGGAGGTCTATTTCCAGTTGAGTTCCCACTGTTAGGAACTGTACTCGTAGGTCTGAAAATTCAAGATTGTCTCCCAATATTTCAATCCCCATCGACTCCAGGACCTCCCGTAAGACCATAGCTACGTCTTCCGGGAAACACTCCTGGATTCTAATGACATCTTCCAGTCGCAACGTCATCTCTGACAATGGTTGCACGGGGAAGTTGGTCCTACTATGATGTACCGCGTGTGTACGCTCCCAGCTGGGCATATTCATAGTCAGACTCCTCAGGAGACTGGAGAGCGAACTTCCTCATCTCGGGGGAGGAGGATTAAGGGACTGTACGGGCAGAGTTGGTAACCTCCTGGATGACGCCCGAGACTGTTCAGATCCTACGGGCAATACCCTCCTCTCCGGAAGTTTCTCCTGTTGTCGTACTGTAAGAGGTTCCACATTTTCCCTTTGTATTCTTTCTATAGCGGCTACTTGGCCGCTGACTCTTCCCCCTGCGTTCGAAGCGAATTCCATATCTAGCTGCGGTACTGGTCCAGGGGGAGGTCCTCTTGTTCCCCAGGTAGGGGAATAGGCAAAACCTCCCATGGGGCTACTGGCAGGTTGGGCATAACCCATGGAGGTATACCTCCGTTGTGGTTGTCCCATCCCAGGGTCCACTGGAGGGGGCTCTTGAACCGCAGGTTGACGTCCCTCGGGGGTCCTTACGTTGCTAGCAGCTTCATCCCTGAATGATTGCTCTGGGATGGACATCAGGTGTTGACCAGCTGCCACCGTGATGATGGCGGAGCTAGCACCCTGGTTTGACTTTTGAGCTTGTGTCGTGTTTCCACGAGATAAGGCGCTCTTTTGTTTCTTTGATTCGAGTTTGGAACTAGAAGGTCGTTCCGTTGACGTCGCAGACATTTTGTTGCGACAAGTCCGTTCGGTGATGGGAGAGCTTGGTATAATGTAAGACCTGGGTCAGAAAAGGTCTTAAGGTAGGGTTTGGTATGAAAGGGTTTATGTTGTAGCATGCTAGGAGCAGGCTGGAGCTCGAAGGGAGCTACGAGAACCGCGACCGAGGACAGGAATGACCTAGTATTGGCTGAGATGAAGAGATATGACCCTTGAAGGGGTTCCTATAAGGTCCGGGGAGGTCCCTAAGGCGTGTGGAGGTTAAGTAAAAGTACGGGACCTAGTAGTGTTGCGTAGTAGAAGTTGTACTCGCCAGAATGTCAACGTAAGATCGAATAGGTCGTAGTGGAAAGGGGTCTCGAGTGTGTAAGCTCCTGAGAAGGTATACGCCCGGGAGGGTAGATTCCCGGGGACTGGGCTTGAGGGTGGACGTCCTCGAGTGTGGGAGGTTGTAACGGAGAAGCGACACGTAGTTCGACATAGGAAGTAGCTTCGACGTTACCTAGATCGAGGTCCCAAAGCTTGTGGAGCAATGGGGGAGCTCGAGGAGGTTTTGGGGAGGTTAGCTCTCCAAGGCTTTAGGCATTGGGGAGCTTTAGTACTGTTTGAGGGAGCTCAGAGACTCACTTGGATTGCTTAGACGTGAAGTAAAAGTGTATATTAGATCATAGAGACAAAGGACAAGAGTAGAGAGAAACTGAGTTAGAGAAACTGAGAGTAAAGAGAAATCCGTATAGGTTAGCAGGTACAAAGGGACAGGGACTGGACCTATGTAAAGGGTGTGTGTCCAAAATATACCAAGCTGGGGTTCGGGGACAATGCGGAGCTACTTAAATAGGTACGGGAAGTGAACAAGGGAACATTAGGGATTTTGAGAACATGAGGCAGATAATCGAGAGAAGTAGATGATCGAGATTAGTACCTGATGGGGTTAGTGGTAAGAGGATTCTCATGTGTGTCGGGCGGTCGGTCGTCAGGACTTTTAGGTAGCTGGGGAGGTGTTTTGGGGAGGTGCAGAATTAAATAGAGAGTATGAGAGCGTGGAGTACGAGAGCGTGGAGTATGAGAGCGTGTGGCTGGTATTGGGACTGGTCTGGTTGTTGCCAGGGCATGACAGATCCCTACTTGCTAGACTGGGAATAAAATCAGACTTTACATCCAGGTACCATCCTCATTTCATGGTCAAACCAAACGCACCAACCAAGAAGTAGAAAAGTACATTTGACTCTACGTAGGCTGTCGGCAGGATGACTGGGCAGAACACCTCCCCATGGCGGAGTTCGTAATCAACTCGCAAACCTATTCTGCACTTGGCATGTCCCCATTTGAGCTAACCTATGGATATCTCCCCTTGTTTAACATCCCAGTTGGACAATGCAGTGGGATCCTGGCAGTAGATGACCGCATACAGATACTCCGAGAAGCCCGACAGGATGCAGGGGCTGCCTTGCACCTAGGGAAGAAGCAGCAGAAAGAAGGATATGAACGAGGAAAATGGAAGGCTCACCAGTTCAAAGTCGGAAATTTTGTTTGGCTCAGTGAGAAGTTAGGGGATCGACAACTTGGACCTTACCGCATCCTGGAGAAAATCAGACCACTGGACCACCGCCTTGACCTCCCCATCTCCCTTGACCGCATTCACCCCATCTTTCATGTCGACAAACTCTATCCCTGAAAAGGGAACACTATCAATGGAGAAATACTAACACCACTGGAGCCGGTATATCTAGAGGATGAAGTTGAGGAGATTTTGGACAGTCGGGTTCAGTGGAAGAGGTTGGAATACCTGGTTAAGAGGAAGGATTACGATGCAGGACATAACTCATGGGAACCAGCACCAAAGATTGTCTGAGCATTTCACAAAAAACACCCCTCAGCAGTTAAAGCTTGACCATTGAGGGCAATGGTCATAAGAAGGGGGGTAATGTCATGAAGTATGTAGCCCCTATCATTTTCCTTTTCTCACTGTCTCTACACCCTTATTTGTACGATACATCACTCCATCACTTTCATGTCCCACCATTGTCAAACCCTCATCAATTACTGATCCACCTGACCTCCTTCATCGATTACTGATCCATCTATTACCCTTCTCCTTCTACCGGCTTCCGCCACCTTCTTTACTCTTGAACTGTACAGTATTACATCATTATTTCTTGCAGATTGGATTGTGTATATAAAGCCAGCTTCCCACTACCTGGTCCCTTATCTTGACCTTTCTGTCATTATCTTGGGACCAGGTATGTGCTCACTTACTAGTACTTATGACTACAGTACTAATATAACTCTGTCATTATCTTGGGACCAGTCCGTCCATGCTCTGCTCAGTTGCTCCACTTCTATTGCTTGCTCAGTCGCTCTGCCACACCATTTGCTCTGTCGCACCCCACTTAGTCACTCTGTCACTGACACTTTGTGACAAGGAATTGGTTCTTCCTACCTATTTCTGTACCATGCTTTGTTGTCATCATTATCTTGGTCACCATGTCACCCTGCACAACAGCATTAACCAATACTACTAATACCCCTCTTGTCAGTTTTCTGAAGTACATTTCAGAGATGAATTTTCCAAACACCCAGAAGCAGGGGCTGATGGATGTGCGGTCAAGGACAGTGTCAAAGGAGGTGTAGGGGAGGTGGGTGTGCTGTGAGGGAGGGAAGGTAACAAATAGAAACACAATTGAGAAGGACATACAATATTATTAAAAGCCCCCTATTCAGTGTTTACTACCATGTATCCAGTGTCATCAGTGAGTGTTAATTTTGGGATGTTCACTGTGGGTAGTAGTAAGTAGAGAGAGAGAAACAAAGGAAGAAACATAATAACTTACCAACTTTTTGTAAATATGCTCCATTTGTTCCTGTATCCACTAAGTATACACCCTCTGGAGGTATACACTTTTGACAGGAGTGCACTAACAGTCTACTATAAAACTAACCAATATCATCTTCTGACCAGCTCACTGAACTGCCATATGCCATTGATGAGCCTTGTTGCTTTATGTATATTGGCTCCTGGAGTATGAACAAACCTCAGTCTGTGTTGCTCAATAGTAGCATGTAGATTAAAGAGCATGATTTTTGCTGCCAGTGACTGTCATGCCCTGGCTACAACCAGACCAGTCCCAGTATCCGCCACACCTTGTCATACGTCCTATCCACCTCCTGTACCTCCTCTGCACCTCCCCAAGTACCACCAGGCACCTCCCCAAGTATTTCTGACATACCTACCCAAACGTCCTTCACCCCGACACGCATACGAAAACCCTCCTAACCGACAACCCCTTTAAGTATTAATCTCGATTACCTCCCTCCCTCGATTAGCTGCCTCATGTCTCCAGATGTTCTCTTGTTCACTTCCCGTACCTATTTAAGTAGCGCCGCAATGTCCCGAAGCCCCAGCTTGGTATATTTTGAACACACACCCTTTACATAGGTCCAGTCCCTGTCCCTTTGTACCTGCTAACCATACGGAATTCTCTTTACTCTCTGTTTCTCTATCTCAGTTTCTCTTTACTCTCGTCTACTGTTTCGATGATCATCTACACGATCCAATATACGCTTTTACTTCACGTCTAAGCAATCCGAGTGAGTCTCCGAGCTCCCTCGAACAATACTAAAGCTCCCCAACGCCTAACACCTTGGAGAGCTAACCTCCCCAACACCTCCTCAAGCTCCCCCATTGCTCCACAAGCTTCGGGATCTCGATCTAAGTAATGTCGAAGCTACTTCCTACGTCGGACTACATATCACTTCTCCATTACGACCTCCCCACACTCAAGGACATCCACCCTCGAGCCTAGTCCCCGGGAACCTACCCTCCCGGGCGTATATCTACTCAGGAGCTTAGATACTCCAGACCCATCTCCCACACGACCTATTCGATCCTATATTGACGTTCTAGCGAGTACAACTCCTACTACGCAATACTATTAGGTTCTGTACATCCATCTTCCCTACCTATGCCTTAGGGACCTCCTCCAGGGTCACCTCTCTCTGTCTTATCTACTACTAGGTCATTCCTGTCCTCGGTCGCGGTTCCCATAGCTCCCTTCAAGCTCCAGCCTGCTCCTAGCACGCTACAACATAAACTCTTTATACCAAACCCACCCTAAGACCTATTCTGACCCAGGTCTTACAGTGACTTATTTCTATTACACTTCTGAAAGACTCTTTTTTATCAGTGAGTATTTAAATATTGACTATTAATTTCTATTTAACAAATATAAATATTCTTTAGACCAAATCTGCCCAAGAACTCAAAATGAGCATACCAACTTACTAGCCAAAAGGTGACTTGAGACTGCTTGTTACTCTTTAGCTAATGAGGCAACTAGCTTGCTCCACCTTGAACTTGCTTATCATCTAAAAAATATCAGAAAAACTCCGGAGTCTTAAGATCATGTATACCAATAAGTTGTGCCTTCCAAAGTAAAGGACTGATCAGTAACTAAGTGCAAAATCAAATGGGATATGTTACAATTGCTTTTTTTCATTTTATCTTTTTTTTTCTTATCTTGTCTTACATTGTCACCCAATTTATTATTTATGCTTACTGATACAACATGCAGATTTCATTTACTTATATTGAATACAGCAGTTGCAACATACATACAGCATGGCAATCAAGCTTTTATTACTTACACATTGCTTTACTTAGGTTTTATCTCTTTCACACATGTTTTACTTGTGTTTACTGTTGACCCAGAGCATTGGACATTACCAAGGTGGAGGGCTACTGACTCATATATAAGCTGTAGTTACTTGCTATATTCCCTTAGCTTTGATCTTGTTTATTCTACCTGGTTTAGCTCAGAACTTTGCTTGAATCCTTTATTGCTCTATCCTCTGAGGTTTTTTTGAAATGTGACACCTGGTGACACCTATGACTAGGACCAGTTGCTGACAGGACAGTAATGAGATTATTAACAACACTGCTGTCATGCTTTTTGTCCCCAGAGGAAGAGAACAAAGGGAGAGGTACAAGTACCAGCCAAGCTGAGTATGGCAGTGACACTGATGACAAGGAGCAAACCAAAGGACTATAAGTTCTAAGGTTAAAATAGAAGGAGTTTTAAAATAGTGAGCCTTAGAGGACAGAGAAACTAGAGAGGTGATTTCAAGTGATTTGAGAAGACCTAAAATAATAAGTAATATGAAGAACTAATGTACAGTACAAGAGTATTTATACTAACTAATTGCTATATCAGAGTGAAGCACTAGACTAGCTACTAGAGACTACATTTAGTATCTTCAGGGTAAAGAATAAGACAATAGAAGTAGACTAGAGGGAAAGGGAATATATAGTGATAAAGAACAATAAGTGCAAGATTACAATAAACCACATCTCAGGCTTCTATCTCTGCACCTAAGGTAGAAGAAATAAAAGTACCTAGGATAGTGAAGAGTAAGGGAAAAGGCAAAACTTGGGCCAAGGTATGTGGCTATAAGATTTCCTCTCCAATATTTGACCAATGTACATTCTTTAGGCCACCGGCAGAGATCCTGATGACAGTGGCAATGGCAATAGTGGGGATGACAACAACCACAATGAGAAGCAGGCCCCCTGCATTTGGTGTAGAACCAAGAAAATCTCTTGCCAGATGCAGGCTGGCAAGAGAAGCTCCTTAATCTGTATACCTTGTCATGACACTAAGGTCAAGTGCTTGCTAGTATAGTAAGTTCTTCTTCCAACTGGCTAAAGTGATTCAAGAGTGAGCGGGTTTATTTTTTTTTGGATCAAAGAAGGCAACTGCTTGTCTCTGCTTGTCCCTGCTTGGTAGACGGTTGAATGCAAACTTGCCAATTAAGCGCCCTGACCGGCGGCTATGCACGTTGATAACAGAATGCGTAGTCTTTGGGCGGTTACTGATGAATTACACTGAATAGAGGAAAGGAGAGAGGAGGGAGCTCCTTAACAGACCACAGATATCTGTTAATATTTACATAGACATAGAAATAATCACTGAAGACAAAAGAAAACAAGGGTATAAGGCTGGAGGCGCTGACTAATTGATTAGATTATCCGAATTGAGAGAAGATGTCTTTCTGTTAACCGCGTCCAGGTATGAAGCGATCCACGGCTTCATTTTCGTCGTCTCCTACAACTCAGAAGACCAAAAAAGCGAAGCTCAGCCCAGAATCCAGTGAAGATGAAATGAAAATCGCAACGGACAAAGTAGAAGGTGAGGTATGGACCAAAGTAGAAAAACGCAAGAAGAAAAAGGCCCATAAGGCAGAACTAAAACTTGATGTAATTCATCTAACATTAGAGTTGTACACCTACTAAAAATGCCAGCTCGCAGACCACCCAGCCTAAGTTCATGTATTCAAATGGTGACATATTACAGAGACAGAGAGCCATTGGTATTGAGGTGTGTTCATATTTTCTCGCTTCTTGATCATTTCTTGAAATAACATCTCTAGGAAGTTCGTGACTTGGCTCTGCATATAATTGCCGATGCTCCTCCTCCAAATTGGCTTCGCATTGAAGTATGGTTTTGCCCAGGAATACGAAATTCCGCTGATATTTTGATTAGAATGCTCATTTGATACCGAAAGTGGTCGTGATTCTTGTACCAGGACTGACGCCAGACGTTCTTGGAATACCTCCCCCGCCAACAAGCGCGCTCAGAAACCCTAATCTTCCACTATCTATTCCACTTCCTCCACGTCAAGATCCTCTCAATCCCACTCCAACAGGTGTCCCGTTCATCCGGTCAACGTTCAGTCACGCCTGTCCAACGCGCGCGCCAGGCGACCAGACGAAAATGCACAGTGTTCTGAGCACGTTTTTCAATCTCCCGATCAGTGGGGCCGAGAAAAAAAGACGATTAGAAGTAAAAGCAAAAGTCAAAATTTGTACGTCGGCTTTGATTTCTATCCCTAAAAGTGCTGTTGATCAACATAATACCTCTTGCTCAGCAGAATATGGATCGTCAGACCCTTCGGAATACATACTCGCAGTTGAGCAAATGATTGAGAACGAATATCCGATACCGTCATATTTGGCCGATGTTGACAATGAGAGGCCCCCAGGCTGGGTCGAGACTCCCGAGGAAACTAAGCTCAGTGATCAAGACCGGAATCCAAGACCAAGGCGAAAAGTGTATGGCATTGATTGCGAGATGGTACGTTCCTTTGCTATTATGCACTAAAAACGAACGTGATAGGATTTATAGTGCACGACTGAGGACGGCAAAGAGCTCACCAGAGTCTGCATGATTGACTATGATACCCAACTGGTTGTATACGACCAACTAGTGATACCCAACAAACCCGTCGTAGACTATCTAACCCGGTCAGTAAATACTACATCGCAATGTCTCGTTACACAGCACTGAATTCCCACTTCTTCTCATTGCTACAGGTGGTCAGGGATCACTGCGGAATCGCTCGCTACTGCAACGACCACATTCGCAGAAGCACAAGCTAATGTTCTCAAATTACTCAGCCCGGTCTCATCGCACATACCAAAGGCGAATCCATTTTCTACCAAACCGTCTGTTGCTTCTTCCTCTGCACCTCTGCTAACCCCGATTCTCCTCGGACATTCTCTCGAATCTGATCTCAAAGCTCTGAAAATTGCCCACTCCTTTTGCGTGGACACTGCTCTGATTTACTCTCACCCGCGAGGACGACCGTTCAAACCCGGCCTAGCTTGGTTGACAAAAAAATGGTGCGGGAGAGAGATCCAAACTCGTGGAGAAGGCGGACATGACCCAGAGGAAGACGCGCGCGCCACAATGGAGCTCGTGCGGAAGAAGGTTGAGAATGGGCATGAATTTGGAGAGTTCAAGGCGGACCTGGAAGGTCTGTTCGAGAGAATGGGTAGAGCCGTGAAGCGCTCGTCTACATCTACAGTCAGTACGGGAACTGGTGGTGAAAAGATACGTACAGCAGTGGTTGATCATGGGAATCCTGGAGTGATGCATGGGAATAAGGCCAGTACGAGTATTGGGTGTAAGGACGACGATGAGGTGGTGAAAAATGCTGTAGAGCTAGTGGGATCGCATGACTTTGTGTTTGTTCGGTTGATGGGACTAGCAGGTGTCAGGGGATGTAAGTTGAATTCCTCAGTCCCATTTTTATTCTCAAGATATTTCCCTTTCTACCAATGGTTTTCATTTGGGTTTTATCATGCTTATTTTCTCATTCTTCTTCTAGGGATAACTCCCCGCGTCAACGTTTCCGATTCTACACCCGCATTAATACCCACTGCTGATCCTCCTTCGTCTCCTACATCCGAAGCCTTTTCTTCCGCTCTTCTCGCTACTTCAGCCCATCTTCAAACCATTTATTCCTCCCTTCCACCACGGACTGCACTTCTCATCTTCACTGGCCACTCTGATCCTCGGAAAATGTCAGAGCTGAATAAGAGGAAGGCGGCATTCGAAACAGCTATCAGGAAGGGGGTGTCTACGGATCAGCTGAGCGAAAACGAGAGATGGTCCGCAGCTGATATGAGGGAGTTGGAGGAAGCAGTGGAGATCGCGAAGCGAGGGCTTTTGTTTTTGGGTGTGAAGGCGTAGGAATAGAAGTACGCCATTGTTGGAACACGAATCCCAAACTACCGATCAATCTTGTTTGTTTTGCCCTCTCTCTCATCTGGCTATGAGCAATATAACCTGACTCGTATAATATAGCAAACACAGAGTTGGATCTCTTGTATATAAAACGATTCCTTCATCAGTCTTCTCCCTTCCTCACAAGATGACTGAGGTAAACACTCGAGTGTCATCCATAGATAGACCTCAGAGAAAGCAGAAACTTACTTTGACCCTACGACATCCATATTCCTGCTACCTCTTTAGAGGTTGAAGGGTTTAGTAGACCCTAATTTTTCCAAATTATCCATCCTAGCCATTGGTTTTTAGTAATATATCCCCTTTGAGCGATCTTTTTACTGTCAGTTGATTAGTCACTTCTTGTGTTAGCTTTGCTCGCTCTCGACAACCA
>MU795619.1:0-15420 GCA_027886305.1 Lentinula aff. lateritia
CAGTTGCTCCGCCTCTACCGCCTTCTCCGTCGTTCCGCGCTGCCGCTTACCCCGTTGCTCCGCTTAGTCACTCCGTCTCTGACGCTTTGTGACAGTTGGGAGCACTTCCCAGCAGTGAAAGCACCCAGAGCATGTTGCTTTTGGTGCTTTTGGCACTGGGATCTGCTGGGATCTGCTCTCAGCCCTTAGCCAAATATCCAGGTTTTGCAGATGATTGTGTTATCTGTCACATTACTCGCTATTTGCCCTCGCTCAGTCCTCACATCGCCTCCATTCCGTCACTTCCCCTTGCCTATTTCATTCAATCCATTTCCTGACATCCGACACTGTCAATAGAACTTGGCTGGGTTAATGTCAATCAGCACGATGAAGTTGAGTAGAATGCGTTGATAATAAGAGTCACAACGCGATCTGAAATCAACGTCGTCCGGCACGTGAGAAGCACCGCAAGCAAGGTGTATGTCCCCAATGGGGTACGTTAATTATGAATGAGTTCTCTTTACGGTACTACAATGTATTACATACCATTATATGTATTTTACCCTCTCCACTCTCACTGCAGTCTACCGTCCCTTGTCGGATGAGCATTCGCTGTACTAGCTGAGATGGTTGGGCCCGGCTGTTCCCTTGCGGGACCCCGTCTTCGACGGAGCCGCGTATCTATCTATCTATCTAGTGAATAGCCAAAGGGACGTTTCCGCCGAGCCATCGGGATCAGGAGCGCTAATTCGGGTTACATAATTGAGCTCCAAAGCAGCTTCAACAACCACAATGCCCATTCCACGAACCCTACTTGAACAAATAAAACAGATTATTCCACCTCTCAATGGAACTTTACACAAAGGACAATCAGGTGAATTCCTCGTCTTCAACCACAGATAACGATTTACGTTCGTTCGGTAGGTCGTGTTGGAGTCTTAGGCGGCGCTTTAGAGTGCGATCGTTTAGCTCTAATTGAGTACCCCCACTCAGATACTCATTATTGAGTGCAGCTACACCGGCGCTCCATTCTTTGCTGCAATGTCTGCTTTAAGATTTGTACGTGGAATTGATTACACTCGTGTTCTAATGTTTATCTAGTCGAACAGGGTGCAGATCTATCGCATGTAATATGCTCTCCTACTGCAGCTGGGGCAATCAAATCCTTCTCTCCAGATCTCATTGTACACCCAATTCTCCGTGAAGATTCGTACGTCAACTCTCTCACCATTCCTGTGGGCAAACCTCTCACGTCTTTCGTTGTTCTTTGAAATAGATCACCAGGGGATGTAAAGCCTGAACTCAATTCACTTCTTTCACGTCTACATGTTCTAATTATCGGTCCCGGCCTAGGCCGCGAACCATATATGCAAAACTTCGCTAAACTCACCCTGACACTTGCCCGCGAAAGAGGAATGTTTCTTGTCCTTGACGCAGACGCGTTACTCCTTGTTGGAAAAGAACTCGACTTGATAAAAGGCTACCGACGCGCAGTGCTCACACCTAATGTCGTGGAATTCGCACGTCTCTCAGAGAATGTCGGTGTCGATCCAAGCACCCCGCCGGACAAACGCGCAGAGGTGATCTCTAGAGAACTTGGAGGCGTTGCGATTCTGCAGAAAGGGGCCAAGGATATCATTGCTATTGATACTACTGGAGAGAGTGCGGATACTGAGAAGAGTTTGTTGAAGGATGAGCCGAAGGAGAAGACGAAGGAGGTGGTCGAGGTCGATGTCGAAGGAGGGTTGAAACGATGTGGTGGCCAAGGAGATATCTTGAGTGGGGCAGTCGGAACATTCTTGGCGTTTGGAAAATGTTATGAAGATGGGGTATTTGGGTGAGTGTTCATTTCCATGCGACCGAATACATATTCTGACATGACTTTTTAGTGACGGTAAAATTGCTGCTTCCAGGTTGCCCCTACTAGCGGCAGTAGCTGGAAGTATAGTTACTCGACATACTAGTCGGCTCGCCTTTCAAAAACAAGGACGAGGATTAGTTACGCAGGACATGCTAGGAGAGATTGGGACCTCATTTTCACAAGTCTTCGGTGAGGATTTTCAAGGTGGCGACAGAAGCAATCTGTAGAACATCAAAAGAACAGAACAAGATGTAACTTTACTACCAGTCCAAAATGACATTTTTTCCCTTCTAACGTCTCTAACGAAATAAAATTGGTGATACAGGAAAGGGTTTACTACTTCGATTCATCCGAGGTTCATAACAACTGACATCGGCAATATCACTGCATAAAAGAAGAGATTATCAGCAAAAACCGTAAATATTCCACAGCATTCGCCTTACCGTGATAACAGTGGGCTTTTCCCTTCCGAGGAATTTCTTCAGTTGGCTGATCTCCAATGCTACCTCAATCAGACCCTTTAACCCCTCCGCCGTATTACCATTAAGGGCAGCCGCACCAGCCTGAGGCGCAACATATCTCTCAACATACATCCTCACCGTCGCTCCCTGACTCCCAGTCCCACTCAATCGGAATACAACTCTCGAACCATCCGAGAAAGTGATAACCTGACCTTGGTTACTCGAGATAGAGTGGTCGATCGGGTCTTTGTATTCAAAGTTATATATTCCCGAGACGGTGAATTTTCCGCCGGTGGATGCAGAGACGTGTGTAGTGTTGTCGAGCGACTTGTTCTTGAGCGCGTCGTTGATAGCGGCAACCATGGCGTTGGCACCCTCTGAAGGAACCTCCTCGTAGTCGTACCGGCTAAAATAGGAACGACCGTAGATTTCGTAATGGGATTTGAGGAGGTCGTTAATTCCGACGAGTTTGTTCGGCGACTTGGCATTGGCAGCAGCGATAATGTTTAACCAAGCTGTGATATGGATTTGACGCGACGTGAGCTTGTTATTCTAATCTTTGAACTTCACACAACCTTACCCATAATGGCCCAGAGACCGTCCTTCTCGCGAATATGGTCGGAGCCGGTTCCAAACGATTCTTCACCACAAATAGAAAGTCTTCCAGCATCCATCAGATTACCAAAGAATTTCCAGCCTGAAAAGAAACAACCGCGTGATAATGAGAATTAGGATATCTTTGTCAGGGTGCACGTTGAAACTCACCTGTAGGGACTTCAAAGTACTCCAGACCTTTCTTCTGGGCAACAAGGTCAATAGCTTTGCTAGTAGGCATACTCCTGGCAAGACCCTTCACACCACCCTTCTTGAAGTAGGGAATGACATCAGCCCAATCGGCAATGATAGCGACAGAGTCAGAAGGCGTCACAAACGCGCCCTTGCCATAGATCATGTTACGATCGCCATCTCCATCACTGGCGGCACCAAAAGCAATATTGTTGCTCTCAACGGCTTCGACAAGGGTGTGAGCGTAGGTCAAGTTAGGATCGGGGTGGCCTCCACCAAAGTCCGGGAGTGGGATGCAGTTTTGCACAGAAGTGTCTGGGAGTCCGAGTGTGTCGACGAGTATCTTGGAGGCGTAAGGACCAGTCACGCCGTGCAAACCATCAAAGAGAACTCTGTATTCGTCGGCATGGGAGGAGAGGAAGTTTTTGATCAAGGGAAAATCGAATATTTCTTCGAGGAGAGTCAGGTAGTCTGCCACCGAATCGATGATAGAAACTTTCGAAGGACCATATGAAGCTTCACCAATTTTAGAAAGATCAACCTGGTTATCGTACTCAATCAGAAATGAATATCCGTCGGTGAACTCAGCCAAACTTACCGCAGGAGCCTCGATGACCTTGTACGAAGTAATGATTTTGGACTTCTCATAGATCTTGTTGGTGACGTTTTCTGGAGCAGGGCCACCGTTCGAGACGTTATACTTGATTCCGAAATCATTATCAGGGCCACCAGGATTGTGACTCGCAGTCAGGAGGATACCCCCGTATGCTTTGTACTTCCTAATCACATTTGAAGCTGCAGGAGTGGACAGGATGGAGTCTTTTCCGATAATAAATTTCGCGACACCGTTGGCTGAGCCAATTTTGAGTATTGTCTGGACAGTTTCTGGAGAGAAATAACGTCCATCTCCACCGATGACCAATGTGACGCCTTTGGGCTCTATCGAATCAAAGATGGACTGAACAAAGTTTTCGGTATAGTGCTATAGCATAACATCAGTAGGCTGCTTGAGAACACGAAAGATCGGAGATCAAACGAACTTGCTGCTGGAAGACCTTGACTCTGTATAGACGGTAGTTATCTCAGAGGATCCAAATGGAATAAAAATGGTACTTGCCTTTTCCTAAGCCCAGAAGTACCAGGCTTTTGCCCGTCAAAGGGTTTCGTTGGAATCTCCTTGATTGGGAATGACATCGATGATACAATTCGAGTTCAAGGCTGGAATTTCGGATAGTGGAGTAACCTTAAGTATATTCATTTGAGCACGTGCTACGCGTTCTAGACGTATTTGAACGTTCATCATCCTTCGCCGCAGAATGTTCGGCTCTCATTCTGCCAATCGAGGTCCACAAACCTCTCTGGACCTCACACACGTTCTATGTGGGTGTTACATTGGGCTCGCAAATAAATAAATAACTGACGGTTCCTCGTAACTTTCAGACGATGATGATTCTCTGTTTTCACTTGCTTTGGCCTTGGTGACGCTGAGCCCAATCTTGCTGATGGTACGACCACCAATTGAAACTTTATGTGGGTCCTGAACATACTGCAAAGGCAGCGTATGCATCTTTAGCTGTACAGACGCGAGAGTTCTTGGTAATAGTGATGTGGGCTGGCCAATTCGCGAATGAAGGCTTCAACTGGATTCTAAAGCGGCTGTACAAAGAGGAAAGGCCAGATGGTGTGCTCTCCTTCTACTTTGATGCTGTTCAAAAGTTGATACTTTTTTAGGTAGCTTAGGAAATGGGTACGGTTTTCCCAGTAGCCATAGCCAGTACAGTAAGTTCGAGATACTCAAATCGATGCGGTCCGAGGCTTCTAAACCCGAACGAAGTGGGATATTTCTCGACGTTCCTTATATGCCATCTCTACTTTCGCCATCGTTTCGCATCGACTGGATCATTATACCTTGATCAAGCATGGCGCATCCTTGCATATATTGCCGTATCAGCGTGGGGGCTGTTGGTAGCTTATTCCAGGTAAGTACGTGCATAACTGATCTCAATGCTGACAAGCTCATTCTCGAAATCAGATATCACCTGCAATATCATACACCGTATCAGATCCTATGCGGATATGGGATTGGTGTAGTCTCTGGAACTGTCTGTTATGGATGCTTTGAGCTTATTCCTCGACTTCGTCCGAAATCATTTTTGGGATTGTTCAAGACGTTTCTTGTATCGAATCCGGTTTCTACATGGCTGCAAATTCGAGACGGGTGGGCTATTTGGTCTGATGGAGGCCGTGAGAGCGATTGGAAGAGGTGGAAGGTTGAGTGGGATCAGCAGCGCGTAACTTCTCATGACAAGCGGAGCCAATGATCGTTCTTGAGGCAAGTTTATGTCTTCTTGGACCATTGCGCTTTGTCGCTCTCTGGACTAGGAGTCATTTTACTCACTCTCGTTGCATTCAGTGCACAGAATCGTGTTTTGATCGTCTGTCATCATGCTCTTGTCGATAGTCGCCGCATAGATTCATTAATTGTGCACGTTTCTTGATTCTCGTTCTCCAGTAACGTTCAGGCTGTGTGTCGCACAAATGCTGCTCTTCAATACGCCGAAAATCTAGTCTGATTGGTGAATGGTGCTATTACCATTTGCCCCATCCCATCTTATCTGCCCGTCAGAATGTAACTTGTGAAAGCTCGAAAGTATACGTCGTATGGGTACTGGGTCACGGTCCTCGTGGAGGGATCCACTGAGGTATATTTATACAGGTAAATCGAGCTCAAATAATTGACTTATCTACATATAGCACTTGAAGACCATCATTGCGGATCGATCCATAATGCACTGCATATCATACTAACACCCGATGGAATCGTGCTCCTCCGACGCGCAAGATGAATCACAACGAGCCAACGAATGCTAACGAATGGATGGAAGGTGACACACACACTGTTTCGACGGAAATCGTTTAGCTGGGATTTTGTTTGCGTCGGGGATTCGGGATATCATTTTCTCGATTCATTATCAAGGCTGGAGACGCAGAGGCGGAAAATTGAGAGCGAAAGATCACCTTCACAGGAATCGGTAATGTTGTATTTGCGATACTCTATATATAATTTTTGAAGGCTTTCTCAGTACAATCCAGCTTTGACCGGCCCTTGAGCTTATCACCGATCGCGTAAGCAAAAGCCCGACAAATATTTTTAGCTCAAGTTTGCTTGCGTCTCAGCTTGTCTCAGTGTACCAGAAGCTCTGCGTTCTATACACATACACCATCTCTTCATACAGTTATGAGTTATCGATACCTTGCAGCGAGCTTGCTACATACATATTTAGTCCGCAAAAGGTCTGGTATTTTGAACTGCGGAATCGTTGCCGTCGGTTATACAACGGACCCTACGGTTCCTGGTGTTCCAGGGTGGTTGCCTTTTGTAGCATTTACAACATGCTACAGCCTATATCGTTTGATTATAAAAGGATCGATGGCCTTATGGTTCCTCTTCCCACCTACTTTCTTCATTCTTGTTTTCCTCAGCCCAGTTTTCTGACAAGAAATACGTTCCTTCCCTGGTTTTCAAACCGCTTTCCTTTCATTTCACTTGTCGACTACCCGCAATGCACTTCCTCTCAGGTTTCCTACTCTCTCTACCTCTTGCGTCGCTTGCAGGCCACAAGTCCCGATCATTTGGTCAAAATCACCGCCGTGCTGCACTTAAGGCTCGTAACACAACTTCGACTTATGTTTTGGAGGATTATTATCAGGGTCAATCTTTCCTGTCCGTGTTCTCACTTATTCTACATGAATCCTGTTGAGTCATGCACACGCCTTTAGCAATTCTTCTCTGTGGACTTTCTTCGATGACACCGACCCTACTGCAGGATTAGTGAACTACCAGAGCTCTTCAGACGCGCAATCTAAAGGTCTTGCATACGTTCAGGATGACGGAACCACTGTATTGGCGGTGGACAACACTACGACGCTTACCTCTGGTCAATACCGCGATTCGTGTGTTGTCTTCCAGCCCTTTTTCGCCCTGATTAATCCATCCTTTTCAGTGTCCGTATAGCCACAACCAAAAGCTATAATGGAGGTCTTTTCATCGCGGATTTCTATGCCATGCCTTACGGTTGCGCCACTTGGCCTGCATTCTGGTGAGTGTTGCATATCGATCACTAGATTTCGAGCAGCTAATGCTTTGCAGGTCCGTCGGTCCCAACTGGCCAGATCAAGGCGAGGTTGGTAAAATTGCTACAGGAAACGCATGATTATTTATGTCACTGTTTTGCTTCCTTGATTTGCAGATTGACATCATTGAAGGTGTCAACTTGAATACGCACAACCAATTGACCCTTCACAGTGGTGCTGATTGCGCGATCGAGTCCACACTCTCCAGTCTCGTCAGTGGCAATAGTACTATTGGCAACCTTCAGTGTGCCTCCTCTGCTTCTAGCAACACAGGCTGCACCTACATTGACAATGATGCTCGCTCATATGGGCAAGGATTTAATCAGCAAGGGGGCGGTGTCTGTAAGTTTCAGAGGTCAATTTCAGTCGCAGGAACAAACTGAGATCCACGTGTAGACGCTATGGATTGGAATAACGACGCTATCAAAATGTGGTTCTTCTCTCGCGACGATATTCCCTCCGACATCACAGCAAAATCACCAAATCCTTCTTCTTGGGGAGAACCTGCAGCTCTATTCAGCAACAGTGCTTGCGACATTGGCTCCCACTTTTCTGAACACACTCTCACTATCAATACGGATGTTTGTGGAGGATGGACTGAATCCGCGTTCAGTTCATCTGGCTGTTCAGGTACTTGTGCGGACACCGTTGCAGACCCTTCGAATTTCGATAGTGAGTTCCCGTATTCAATTCTCTTGACTCCTAAATATCAAACTGGCGTTACAGATGCCCGATGGAAAATCAACTACATTGCTACATACCAGTCTTAACGAACTTCACGTTTCAGATCCTCATGATTCGTGCATTGAGCTATCTACAAACTAACCCATTCGCAAAACATTTATGCAACGCTATCTATCTCTGGCAGTTCTCATTCGTTGTTATGCATTCACAACACGCAGTTTTCCACTGCTACCGTTTTCTAACTGAGCTAGTTGAGAGCTAGTTCTCTTCCTATTACCTAGCGATCCCCTTTGCTCGATTTGCTACTCAGGGATTTTAAACTTGTGCTCTTGAAATATCCGTGATACGTATATAGAGCATGAAAAATTCTTTCCTTAATTGTTTACAAATGTGTGTGCACTGAAGGCAAACAATGAAAAACATCGCGACGCGTCTATAGCGTGCACGTGAGAGTCCTCATTGTCTACTTACTGACAGTGAATTTATAGCATATCTCCTTCATTTGGATCAATTCCCCAACCATGAACGCTCTTTCGCAAAGCTCCCCGAGGTCTATTTTGTTATTTTCCTCATTTCTGCGTGCTCATCTTAGTCAATAGACCTGTGAAAATCACGTACTCTCGCAAACAGAAGGCAGGCCGAAGTTACCAAAAATAGTCTTTCGCGACAAGTTTAACGTAGATTTCTTAGAGAAACAGAGTCGATTCTACTGAGGATTCTGAGTGCGTAACCCACCTCTCGAGGTGAACCTGAAATTACTATTTCGTGACTTATAGGACTCGATCCGCCCTGGAATCTGATATCAGCCAGACTGACGACGAAGAGACAGTGACAAAACCTATTAGTGTGAAAAGCTCCCCAGTCACCGCAAAGAAGCTTTCGGATATGAAGGTGAGTGGTCAGCTTGTCAGGTTGTTCATTGCTCCTGATGTGCTCATTACTACAGCCACCAGAAAGTGTAGTCCCAGTCGCGTCACGGTGAACCAGACTGTCCAAATGCAAGCGGATAACCTAACCAAATGTAATATCCTAGATCTTTCGGGTCTTCCAAGCGCCCTCGCGTCGACCAGGATATTCCGGACAACGCATCCATGAAGAGCCAGAAGGGTCATACACGCAACAAATCTTCGGTAGCCTCTCTTCCTCCTTCAAGTCAGAAGAAGCCTACGTCTATGCGACGACACAAACCGATATCCTCCATATCTCAACAGTATGTTCTTGGTCATTTCGAACACTGGGAAACTCAATATCAATGGGCTTCACAGACAAACTTGTCCTTCAGAGTCCGATTTCGACGATAGCGCCTCTGTTGCTGATTCAATCATTAGTGTCAACCGTGTTCGGCGTAGTGAAAATGAGCGCATCGAGTATTTCAAGAATCAGCCCGAGTGCGGTTCCCTTGAACCCAACCGGGTCAAGTGCCTAAGATGCCAAAAGTATGTAGCTTTAGGCAAACAGACGACATACAGCGTGCGTCCTTGGGAAAAGCATCGCGCAAGATGCGACCTCAAACCTGCTGTAGAGTGCGTGGCTACGGTATTAAACTCGTTGTCATGATCTGATTCTTGTCATGAAGGCATCAGGCTAGTCCTGACGGCGCAAACGAAGATACGCGTTTGGAAGCCACTTACACTTCTCGAACGCGCAAAACAGAGGAAGAGCGTAAAGGAATCCTTTTTGCAGATCCAAACATTCAGGAGGTCGAAAAGGATAAGGTTCTATGCAAGAAATGCAGCTCATGGATCCGTCTGGGTAGCTCTCGATATGATCTTGGCAACTGGAAGTCACATAGTAAAGCCTGCGGTGCCCCCGTGTGCGTTTGTGTAATTCTGTCATTTTCCCGAGATTTTCTGATATCTTTGCAGTCCAAGTTCAAGGGTAGCCACAGCCGAACGAAAACTCAAGCTTGTCAACGATGAGCGGGCAACATCATTCGGCGTCAACCATGTCATATGTGCCGCCTGTAATACTACAGTAGCGCTTATGAATGACGTGGACTATAATCTCACACTCTGGGATGAACATAAAGCGGGCTGCCCTGAACCTGAGTAATGCGTTCTCTTCTTCGTTGTCGCAAGTCAGACAAGCTAATTTCTTAATTCAAAATGCTTAATTCTTAGATCCAAAAACGGATCTCCTGAGTCGAGCAGTATACCTTTTCCCACGCAAGGTGCAAAGGCACCTGCATCTACTGAATCTTCATCAACAGTGGTGTCCCCGGTGGAAACTGTCTCAAGAGGCGTAAAGCGGCGCCTCGAGGACTGTGAAGTAGATCTCCCTCCAGATGATCCCGATGCTAGACCTCAGAATCGGCCTCGTACGGAAGAATATGTTCCTCCTGACGCGGAACCTGGAGTGTTTGGATGGTTCATGATGCCTTTCAAATCTTTCGTACGAGGATTCAAGGAAAGCTTGAGCAAGGACGCGTTGACGTCGGCTTCCTAATCCTCAAACTACTCGGGTATTGTCCCATTTTCTAGTACGCTGTGCACACTCTTTTCTCTAATCAAATCATGATATCCGCTCATTCCTTAATATTCTGTTTATATATATATGTATTCGTTCTTTATTGCTTAAATAAACTTATCTTAAGAAAGACATCGGACGCGTTGTTCACTCGTGCACGAGACTTTGCCGCAGGCCTTTGTGTTTGCCACATTCTTCAGTGCCTTTCATCCATCATCTACTCTCCGACTTGCACAAGCTTTCTTTTACATATGAGCTTTTTTGTGGCCTGAAGCTTTATTATTCGAAGGAGATATTCAGTTGCTCGCGTTCAGTGCTCAAAACAATCCCTCTCATAATAATTCTGTCGCAGACACTTGCAGCGCTCAGCATATCCCTGAAATGCAAAATACCGCAGTACGTTGTAGCAAAGGCGTAAGCTGCGCCGTCTACGTACTAATTTCCTCATCAGTCTCCATTCTCTTCTAACTCCTCAATCTCCGGTACCAGTCAAGTGTCAGTACCCCATGTTCGTCTCTTCTGGTCCCTCCTAAATTCCACTTGTAATTTTATAGAGTCGATGTCTCCATTGATAATTCCAGGTTGATTTCATAACACTTGTTTGTTTTGCCTACTGACTTCTCTTGTTTGTTCAGCATGCCAGTAGAAATCCTCAAACGCCCAGCGGCGGCTCGAAAGAAGAAACTTGAGGATGATCCGTGGACCGCCGACGTATCGACTGTCTCTGTCACTTGCTTGGGCTGTGGACATCTCGTCAGGCTCTCTACCAAGAGCCTCTACGATAATCATCATTGGCTCATGCACAAACAACGCTGTAAGAGGGCTGGCAACATGAAGGGCAACTCAGATATTGGACAACCTTCCCCACAACCCTCAGTGCCAGCTCAAGCGAAATACAGACCCAACACCAAGTCAAATCGTAAAACAAAAGTGCGTGGCATCATCTGTTTGTTCATTCGGGGAATTGGCTCATTCGAAAACATTCACTTTTTTTTGCCCACTTCGCCCACAGAGAGCCCCCTCCGCGTCATCTTCGGTATCATCTTTGACTCCCATCAGCACTCCGCCGTTGACCTCCGACGAAGAAGACGACGTCGATGTGAGCAGCGCAGAGGAATCCGAACCGCCTCCTCGCCCTATTCCCATTCGTGCGCCCGGGAAACGTGACCTCCTCACCGAGCAATACTTTGCTCGCGCGCATGGAATTCGCATTCGCCTTCCACTTGTATTTCCTGATACTCCCGATACTCAACATGACTGGCGAAATTGGAAGTGGTCTGAACTTCGTATGCCTGAATTTACTATCAGTGCTCCGCCTTTGCCAGACAGTAACTCAGACTCGTCCGAAGGCATATGTGATCCAGATGTTACTGTCAAATCCCAGGTCAGGGCGCAAGTTGAAGGCCCGAGGATTCTTCGGTCATCTTGGTCTGCCGCGCAGCCTCGTGGGCGAGAAGACCCTTCGTGGAGGCCGTCTTCCAGCTATCATGCATAGCTTGCCTTGTGTATATTCTCCGGATCGCTCTACAGCTTTTTTATTCCCGTTAGGTAACTCCATCCCGCGTTCCCAGTACTCTTCCCTCGCATCAGGCATAATGCCTTGTCAAAATCATCGCATTTATTATTTTTTCCCTTTGGTCATGGTTACCGACTCATCAGCCATCATACTGCTTTCTTCAGAATCATTGTATCATCACATCCGCACATTTGCCGTACCGCATACGTCTGCTTTCACTGTTTTGTGTCCTGTGTATCAACTCGTATCTCGCATCAGCTTCGACACTCTAGCTTAGCTCTTCGTACAACTTAATGTTCGTGTACTCGTACTGTGCAAAGGTGGTCTTCGCGCATTTTCTTACTGGTATCTCTACAACATTATGTTTTTCCCTCTAGATAAATGGTAATTCTAATCATCTTGAACCGCAGAAACTTCACCCGCAGTTCTAGGGGCATTGTTATCATCATCCTTGAGTGGGGGCCTTCTTATTCCGCTCGATAGCATTTTTTCAACAGTAGAGTCTATAGCACCGCGAGGTCCACTAAAAAAAATCATCATTTCGATCATTCGAACACAAGCAGTGCTTACAGAACATTACCAACGACGTCGCGCATGATGTCCCCGCTGGCGATGTCTAATTTGTGCACTCCTTCAACGGCATCTGCTCTTGAAGGCCCAACGTTGATCATTAAAACGGGTTTTCCTAATGCAAGGGCGTGTTTTAGCAGCCTATATGCAAACAAGAAATCAGTATGTTGGATGTGGCAGAGGCAGACATACACACCTGAACGCAGAATATGTGGCGAGCGTCGTTCCCATGAGAAGGACACGGTCGCTATTCTCTATATCCAAGTACCTAGACACAGGGCGTCAGTGAGAGGAGACAAAAGGCTGGAATATACACCGACGATCGCTTCTTGACATGCTCTGAAATGGATTCTCCAAAAAATACGAGATCAGGTTTGTGCTGGTGAACGTTATCTTCAGCTAACCAAAAAAGTACAAACAGCAAGAACAGTCCAGACCACGTTATTGTGTCTATTCTCTTGCAGACAAGTAGGACATTCAGGTATGACAAAGTCGTTGTATGATGCACCTAAATGTTCGATTGCGACCTGGTGGGAAGATCTTGACGATTCAGCCAGCCCCGTGTTGGGCGACAGAGCAGTCTAGTCACATACGCACATCACCGTCCGGATTTGTTCGAAGTTCTGTGCCCGTATCTGCAAAGTCCTTCCATTCTGGGTTGGCAGAGGAAAGCCAGTCCTGAAACACGTTTCTATCAACGAGATGTCCGTGTTTACATCTTACACGCTATGGTCGATACCAGAATACAAGAGTCAAATTCTGCTTCAGAGACCAATCAGTACGAAGGGGCTGACGTGTAGAGTGCCGTGTAATTCGAGAAGGGACTTTTCAACCATGACTGGGCTGGGATGTGCCATTGATAAAGCTGTATGATGTAAACCATCAACATTCTAGAATACATGGCGCATTAGGCAGTGATTGTGTCAATTGCTAGTGGGAATTGAGAGAACCTGAGTTATGAGACGAGGAATGACACCAGCGTGCTGCAGAGCTGCGACAGCATAGTGGGTTGTATTGGGAAGAGCTTCCCGTACAGAAGGATATCCCAGGTATGATCGAAGCCAATATCTTTGCCTGGACAGACTTCAGTTGCATCCCACTGGCAGAAACAACTTTGCCGATACGCACCGGAATGACTGGCCTTTCTCAGTCTCGTCCAGAAGTTCATGATAAAAGATAGGTCTAGATTCCTTTAATGATGACCAAAGATAGCATACGAAAGATTATCTACTTGTAATTTGGATTCATGTATAGACCATCGCGTCCACGATACGCTCGTATTCCAGAGTCGACGCTGACACCGGCGCCAGTGATCAGAGTAACATTTCCTGGTGCTAAGAAGGCCGTAACGCTATCAACAGCTTCGGAAACTGGGATTTGCTTTGTTAAAGAATTTAAAAGAAGAGACTTGGGTAAATTTGGGACGGAAACACGCATGTGAATGAGTGTTGGGGGACAAAATTCGAATTCGGCTTCATAATCACCGTTGTTTACTGCAACAAGCATCAACGATGGTCTTTCTTTCTAATGAACCCTCCGTCAGTCTTACAGACCCCAGGATTTGCTCATTATTCTCTTGCATGGTCGCCATTCTATAATACCAGACTAGCTCTAGCGTCTTCTGCCAATTTCGGACTGGTTGGAAACGGTCGTCTTCACATTGTCTCTCTTGTCCCCGGACCAGGTGGTATACCAACGCTCAAGCTTGATAAATTGTACGTTCATTCGCTCTTAGAGACCACTCCCAAAGCTCAATATAGCAGTTTTGAATCGCAAGATGGCTTGTACGACCTGGCTTGGTCTGAGGTTCACGAAAATCATGTTCTGACAGCGTCTGGAGACGGCTCAATACGACTGTGGGATGTCGTACTCGATGTGCGCTGCTCTGTACATGCTTTTCAGTGCCTTGCTGATGTAAATGTAGAATCTTGCCATCGCAGCTTGGCAGGAGCATACAAAGGAAGTGTTCTCGGTGGATTGGTCTAACATCCAGAAAGATACGTTCGTGTCTTCTTCTTGGGATGGGACAGTCAAAGTGGTAAGTATTCAGCGACCTTTCAATTTTTGATATACTCTCAACTGCTTTCTGAAGTGGAAACCAGAACGGCCACGATCCATTTTGACATTGCAAGCACATCAGTCTTGCGTCTATCAAGCACTCTTTTCTCCGCACCAACCAGACCTCATATCTACTTGTTCAACCGACGGCACCCTCAAGATGTTTGACCTTCGTTCGCCTGCATATGCGACAGGCCCAGGAACAAATTCCTTCATCAATCCTTTGTCCGCTGCTGTACTCACAATTCCAGCGTCGGCTAGTGAGGTATTGACGCTGGACTGGAATAAATATCGCCCTATGGTGCTTGCAAGCGGTAGCGTGGACAGGATGGTCAAGGTCTGGGATTGTCGCATGGTCAAGTTGGGAGATTCTCAAGTCGGAGGAATTTGTGAAAGCTCACTTCCCGGGCATGAATACGCAGTGCGGAAGTTACAGTGGAGTCCTCATCACGCAGACCTTTTAGCCACTGCAAGCTATGATATGACGTGCAGAATGTGAGGCCGGAATTCTGAGAGACCACTTCAGTAACTGATTGTCTGATTTTCCAGCTGGAATACCACACCGATGGGACCCCAGCCCCCGCTACGCTATATCCACGATGCCCACACCGAATTTGTCGTTGGATGTGCTTGGTCTTTATATGAAGAAGGGCTATTGGCGACCTGCTCTTGGGATAGCAGATTAAATGTTTTGAGGCCTTGAAGTTTGTATTGCGAGTCAACTTGTACAATCTGGTTTTATGTAAATTTGACTGATGTAACCAACATGCTGCCGATAGCCTCTTTCAAGTGCTCTGAAAAATTGCAAGGATAGGATAGGATAGGATAGGATATGAATTATACTGGCGAGGTCCGATTCCCGAACAACCAGTTTACCATGTACTGTACACTATTACATAATGTTG
>MU795620.1:0-15409 GCA_027886305.1 Lentinula aff. lateritia
CCGCCGTCATCACGCTGGTGTTTCGAGGCTCGATTTCCATTGAATGCCTCTCATTCGTGTCGCTTTGCTTTCGTCGCTTTATCCATTGTGTATCACATCACTCACCATATCCACCCTATCCCCTCAACACATAAACACCCGTCTTTTGATGACTCTCACTCCATCTCCCTCTCACCCATCCTCGGTGACTGTATCTTTATTATTATGATTTCTACTATTTATTTCGCCTACATCATCTATCATGGAAGCTAGCAAGATCTAGTATTCCTTTGCTCGTCCCCTCTCGTCTGTGCAATTATGCGTGCATATTGCGCAGTCGCCTATGTTTGCGCTAGGCGCGATTCAAATGTAGCTAGTCCTACTTGGTCATTTGCTTGCTATTTATCGTTGTTCAACGTTGCTTTGTATGATGCACTATAACGCTCATCAGAAATAACTGCAAGCTTCCCCAACTTCTATGATTGATCAGAAAAAATGTGGAGTAAGTCGACCGAGGTCATTGACATCGCGTTATGATTACCTCAATAATGCTCAGGTGCTTATTTTCTACTTTGCCTCCTATCTCCTCTTGCTCACTCTAACCCTCGTGCATTCTTGTACCTTTCACCTCCTTCCCAAAATCTACTCATCTATGAAGCATGCTGCCCTAACGTTGCCATACGTTTATTCATTTCGACCGGATACATACGCCGGAGAAGCAGGACGCAAAGAGATAAAGCAGGAGGGGCAGAAGATACACGCTTCTTCCGCAAACTTTTTTCATTTATGATCCATCAATCAAATATACAGGCCATACCTACTGCTCTTCGTTGTACCGATCTTCTGAATCGAACTCGGTAAGACAGCACGTTGGACGGTCTGAAAACGCGTTTATCCGACCTTCAAATGGCTGTCAAGCTCCATTGGACTTGAAGAACCCAGAGAATCGGGAATTTCAAGCTTGTTCCGACAAACTTGATTTTGAACCTCGGCACAGGAAAAAGAATTGATGCATAAATTCTGCTACCGCTGCAAAGGGAATTCGAGTAAGAATTTAGGCGCGGGTTTATTCATGATCGTTTATTTGGCGCTGATGTCTCTTGCTCACCGCGGACAGTGAGTGGTCTTCGCTGTTGACTACTGCGACTGAAAATGAACTGATCAATGATAATTTATGGGAAACGAACACATATCTTCCCAGCGGTCGGGTCATTCGTAGCCAAGGCAATGTTGGAGTCGCGGAGAAGAGGTTCCGTTGACTATCGAGACGCTCAAGGTATCTATTGTAGTTTACCTTCAGTTGAATCTTCACTCAACCCCTCCTTTGAAAGCTTGTCGACTCCGACTTGGCCAATTCTGTACGAAGCTATTGAGCATCGCCGCGGCAAGCAGCCATCTGAACGACGAGGTGTTCTCCTATAGCTATCCTTGCGATAATTAATCGTATACCTGGCTCGCGGAAAAGCTTGCATTATTCAAAGAAAATATCACCGTCCAAGCTCCTGCGCTTCATTTTACGCTCCCTGGACACGGCATCGAGTTGAAGGTGCGTCACCTCTATCCATATAATTTACGCTTTCTCGATCCATTCATTCACCCTCATATAGCCCTCTGGAAGGGAATCCTTGTAACTATAACTAATGTCCCATCATACGTCCAGCTTGTCCTCAAGGCTATCCTCGGCTCAGGAAGCACTTTGCAAGCCAAGGCGTTCAGAGAAAGATTCAGAAATATCATCCCGATTGGCGATCGACAAGCTTTCACTGTGGAAGAGTTGGTGATGTTGTTTGGGAATGGGGATGAAAGATTGAACTGTGGAGAGTGAATTTTGTTCTCATGCTATTATTGTTGCCGCTGCTAATGTGTTTGCAGCACTCAGGACTCAGCACAGCGCTCGAAATAGACAAATGGATTCAACCCCGAAAGCCGTGCCATTTGGAACCTGTTGGAGATCATGGCAGAATACGACGCAAGTACGAGGCTTCTCGTCACCAGATAAAAGAATCAGATACCTGGAAGATCCTTGAGTTGCGTCTTTCTCCAGTTAGTGCAATGTGTACATACCTCTGCTCAATATGAATTCGAACACTGTGATGTCACAGATGATGAGTGTGGTCCTCCCAAATCTTTCTCAAGTCTTGTATCGAAAACACAGTTGATGGTTTGTCTGTTGTTAGTCTGTCCGATGAGACAACAGAAGCAAATCCATAGTGAATGATTCGAACAGCTACTTTGATATAGAAATAGTGCACACTACATGGAATGCTCTCTCACTAATTGACACTACATACATATGTAACGATAGGAATGAGTACATATACACGCTGATACATTTCATCAACAGTCCTTCCCCAAAAGAGCCTCTCAAAATTCTTTTTGCGTAACTGGCATTGTCACAGACGTCTCTGATGTTTCGCCTATCCTCAATCCGTCCTGTTTGACATCGTCCTCTGAGTTCCAGACCTGAAAGTGAAGAATTGTGAATACATTTATGAGTTTCAAAGGTTGAACGTACATCTACATGTCGGTCGAGCTGTGTATGGATTTGTATTCCTCCGAAATCTCCTAATTCGACGTCTGGGTCGTGTCGCTGAAATAGATAGGTAAGTCGAATACAAAGCGAAAAATGTTGGACATACCCCTACTCCCGTACGAGCTCGTCTAGTCGTCCGATCTGCACTGGAGGCATTTGTATATGGTCGGCTAGTACCATAAGCTGCACCGATGGTTCGACGGGCGTTGAGGGTCCACATCATAGATACAGCGTAGAGCTTTGGAAGCATCATATTGAACGCTGTAGACGTGATGTTCTCGTTTCCATTGTAAATTTGAGAGAAAACTAAATTCAATAAAGCGCTAGATGAAAAAGTATTGAGGAATCTGATATTGAAGTAGCGAAGTTAGCTCACCAGATTGCAGCGGGAGCAGCTGTTTGGAAAGTGAGCCTCACAAGCGCAGTGATGAGACCGACAGTTCTTCACGATTTTTCGAATAAGTCGCTGTGAGAAGGAAAGTGATACGTTCAATGCAACTTACTGAGGGAGAACATTCTTCTTAGACCTTATCAAGAAGTAAGCAGTAACGAGTGACAGTAAAAGGTCCCCAGCTGCATATCACATCAGTGGTGATGTTTGGAATACAAGGAAGAGCTTTACCGAATACGGATGCAAGGTGAGCAGCGACTTCAAAAAATTGTCAGAAATTCAACGATGACATGGTCAATGGTCAAAATGACGCACACCACCTGCCAATACCGAGGGTATCGCTAATGGTGATAAAATAAGTCTGTGTGTAGATCGACGTCAGCTATGAGAACTCAAAATTCTAAAAAACCAGCTTACAGCGGCTGAAAGAGCAGCGAAAGCGAACACAAATAGAATTGCTATAGGAATAACGGGTAACGGGCTCTTTGCGATCATGTAAAGGCGATAGCAGAAGTACGTTTGGACGTAGAGTCCTATCGCAGCGACCTACGAGAGGAAACCTTAAGCGATAAGAAGAGAAGAGGAAGTTTGAACGTACCATAAGCGGATTGCCTGACTGCCACCAAGTTGTATAATTTAGAAGGATAGCACCGGGGAGATCGAGGAAATGGCGGATGAAAATGATCCAGACGAGAGCGCTACAGGATGCGTCAGAGTTATATCTGCCTAATAAATATCAGTGTACGTACAATGCCTGAATCGATTTCAAGGTAGTGATGATGGCGAGACCAACCACTGCGAGCTTCAAGCCGAGCTTGTCATCGTGATACCATTGCGCGTAGTGGACGAACTGATTCAAAGTTCGTCGTCAAGTCAATACGTACAAGGCAGAAGTACAGAGAAGTAGTAACGTACCTGGCCAAACAGGACTCCTTGCAGAAGGATGTCTAAGAAAGCCCCAATAAGCTACGAATTTGAAAGTCGTTAGGCGCGAATAATGAAAACGGGGGCGGGCGAAGGTCGTACGTACCCAAGGGCCAAGAAGAAATACGGCTTGATGCAGCTCTAAGGGAGTCATCTGTGCGTCCCGTTTGAACAGGGCTGGGAAGGATGCAGTTTGGATCGTTTGGAAGAGGAGGTGATCACAGTAATGAGCGAGGAGTCGAGTTTATGTACAGATAATTGGCTTGGGCGCGCTAGGAACACTGTATAAAGAAAATTTCAAATCGGGGGGAGGCACCTGGAGGCACCGACGGGATGAGTCTCCTATCTCTTGCGCTTATGCATTATCCAATCATAATCGAGCGCCATACTACATCCAATGGGGCCCCAATAGCATCCAATGGGCCCGCCAATGGAAATGGTCTCCTGGTCTGAACATTCAAGGGGAAGTGGGTCGGAGTAGGTCTGAGTGGGTCCGATTCGAACAGGGTTGTCTGACAGTTCGTTGTTTTCCCTGAGTGCTCCCTATGCATTTGTAGATTGTAATCTCTTCACATCAATCTCAAGTTGGACGAGTCTAAAGCTTCTATGACGACAGTTGAGTACGGGGCAACGTCTGGAAACGTGGAGAGGAATAAGTATTGCTGAACTTGGCTGCCAAATACGGACCTTGACCAACCCAAAAGTGACTAAAGGAGACGTGAAGGTGACAACCTGAACAATTCCCCAGATAATTTTGCCCAAAATCGAATACGGGAATCTCTCGAATTCCTGCTTTTCCGAACCCGACTCGGAGGTTCCTCAGGATCCTTCGTGATGCCTTGGCGAGTTTTGCGTTGAGGAATCAGAGTCCAGACTCAGGTATGTGCGTGGTCAGAAATCTAGCAGAGGGGCTGATGGAATAGTTCCTGGTAACCTTAGCATACATGGCAGTTGGCATTTTGAGATCAAGGATGAAATATGACTGGCGCGCTTATTCTCCTAAGGGGATTGGCCTGGGTTTGGCCAGTAGAGATTACACAGGTTGAGGAAAAGGCAGAAAGAGACACATGAGCAAAGTTCACCACGGCCCACAAGTTTATATCTACCTAGATTCTAGAAGTACCTGCAATAGAGGTTCCATGGTCTCTTCTTTCAACTTTGGTGGATTCGAAATGTTTGTTTGATCTCGCCGGATTGGGAAGTAAACGTCGGGCCGTGCTTGGACCGAGCCAAACACTCAACTCTGAAACTCTGCCGAACGCCATTGGAACGCAGAAAACAACACTGAATTAGCTCAGTAAAGGCGTAAGGCCACCTGAACTCTCAAAATTTTGCTTTAGTCATTTGCTATGACAAAATACCGCGAAACTCGCAAAAGGCTTTTCTCTCAACCGGACGGGGTCCCATTTTTCATTCTCTCCCTCATCCTCCCAACATGTCTACCAACTTTTCTCGGACAGCTTCTCTCGAAACTGTTCGCGAACTTGGTCTTCCGATAGACGAGAAGAAGGATGAAGACAGCAGAAATGAAACTAACATTGACAGGAACACTGTGGGAACGGCGGGGGAAAATTTGGATGACTTTCCTGATGGTGGCTTAAGGGCTTGGTCTATGGTATTAGGTGTAAGTCGAGTTCATCTCGCTTTTATGCGATATTCGTTCCTCTCGTTGACCAGAGTTCATTTATCTAGACATTTCTATCCGCTTTTGCGACGTACGTGGGTTCTTCATGATTCTGACAAACATCGTCTGATCGCAACCTTAGATTCGGATTCGTAAATTCATGGGGGGTGAGTTTTTGTTGTTAAATCATCGTTGTCGCTTTCTTACATCCTCCCTAGGTATTCCAGTCTTACTACGAGCAAACGATTTTGAAGGATTCTTCGCCCTCTGATATGTATGTACTCTCCTCTATCATTTCATTTATTTCTTATATTCTTTTACAGCGCTTGGATAGGCTCCGTACAGGTTCGTGGACCTTTGCCATGTTTTCTGCTTCGACCGTAACCCCATTTTCTCTCAGTATGCCCTGATCTTCCTTCCCGGACTCATAACTGGACGCATGTTCGATATTGGAATCTTCAAAATCCCGTTCGCTGTCGCCAGTTTAGTGCTCGTCGCAACAAGTATGCTCACCGGTCAGTGTACTGAGTACTGGCAATTCATACTTTGTCAGGGAGTTGCTCTCGGGGTAAGCTTACGTTTCATTCAAGTTCGAGTGACTCGATTGATCCTATTTTCAGTTGGCATGTGGTACTCTATTTGGACCGTCTATGGGAATCATAGGTCATTGGTTCAAGAAGGTATGCTCGTGCTATGTTCTTACGGAGAATCTAAGCTGATCTAGTCCATATAGAAACGGGGACTGGCTCTCGGTATCAACGCCTGTGGGTCTTCTCTTGGTGGAACCCTTATCCCAATCGCAACTAGGAGGCTTCTTGTCGAAGTTGGGTGAGTTCTTTCCGTGCATTCACGACATCTCCTCTATCTTACCTTCGATCTTCTTACAAGCTTTCCCTGGACCATGCGAATCTTAGGCTTCCTCATGCTCTTCGTCCTCGCCTTCCCGAATCTCCTCCTTGCTAGACGATTGCCCCCAAAACGAGTATCCGGGGGGATGTTAAACTGGGCCGCGTTCAAGTCGGCACCGTATTCGGCATACTGCGCGTCTTCCTTAGTTGCATTCTTGGGACTATACACCGGTACGAATTAGCAGCTCTACTCCATTCAGAACGCTGCTGATATGATTTGGTAGTACTCACCTATATCGATATCAGTGCTTCTGCAGCAGGCATCGACGAAGACTTTTCGTTCTATCTCGTTTCAATCGCCAATGCTGCCTCTGGTTTTGGTCGCCTGTCGTCAGGAATTGCGTGCGATAAAATAGGTGAGTCCGTATTTTGTGTATACTTCTCCTTGTCATGACTAACTCTTCTCGAACAGGTGGAATCAACTTCATGGCGCCGATGACACTAGTCGCGGCTGCGTTGACATATGCCTGGCCGTTTGCTACTACGAAAGCGGATTTCGTCGTCGTCGCCATCATTTACGGGTACGGCCTCCTCAATTTCTTCAAATATTCCTATTCCATTAATGCTTTAGTTGATGAACCACAGATTTGCTTCAGGCGTATACGTTTCTTGTTTCCTTATGCCCATCTACGAAATGTCTGATGTACACGACATCGGTCGACGTACGGGGATGATCATGAGCATCGGAGCCATTGGGGCTCTGCTAGGTCCTCCGATATCTGGCGCCATAAATACAAACACTGGAGGATACACTGCTGTGGGGTATTACGCTGGTAGGTGACCTACATACATTTTTTTCTCGGAGCGTGCTAACGAGACTACGGAAAAACTTTCTGTCTTCTAGGTTCAATGATTGTCGTTGCCTCAGCGCTTATGGTCCTTACTCGACAGTTATTCCTCAAGAAATTATGGGGAAAATTCTGAATGCAGCTTTAGAATATAAATATATCGGCCCTGGACTTACTAGAATTGCTGGACCGCGATACGTGGATGAATCCGTTCAAACCCACGACGCGATGAACATTCCTATCAACTATCTATCCAATCACATCTACGATTGGAACACTTGCCTCAATCAGGCTCTATCTGACCTTTGCCACACGTAATCTCAACAGAGGAATATCATACATACTGCACGCTGTATCCATCTCCACACAGACTACTCACGCCATTTAGATGTTAATTTACGTTCGTGATATTTTCTGTAGCATATTTTGTCACGTTAATGAAATGATAGAGATTTCTCATTTCTGTGGTCAAATAGCAGGGTAACAGCTGCATGAGTGGACCTGATCCGAAGTCTAATGCCTTTTCTGTTATGTCGTTGCTACTCCCAATGAACGGTTTCAGATGAACGTCGCAGATAGATGAGTACACGACTGAGATTGTACATGACCTTAGAAAAAGCATTAGGATAGGAGAATGCCTCAAAAAGGAAATAATGCAATGTTTATTGATAGACAGCTTTGAAAGGACTGAGACCGCTCTATAGTATAAAGTACTTATGAGCAAGAGCTGGAAAAGACATCGAAGTCTGGACATACAGAGTAACCCCCCGTCGAATTCCGCGGCGCTGCAGATGCCGCAGGCCCAGTTGTGATACGAATGGTGGGAGGAATAGGTACTTGGGTTGTTGGCTTCGTTGGAATTCTTAGTCTCCGATTATCCAGAAGAGCTCTCTTGCTGCTTGCTACCGATGCAGTCGCCTTGTCAGGGTCCATGAGTTTTTCCATAGCGACTTCGAAAGGGGTACGACCACTCTATGTATAAAACATGATAAGTATAAGATGCGAAAGACATTCGAGTCTGCATAATACCGAGAAAACTCTTGTCGAATTCTGCGGCACTGCAGACGCTGACGTTGCGGGGCCACTTGTGATACGAATGATCGGAAGGATGGGTACTTGAGTCGTAGGTCTGGTTGGAATTTCCATTCTCCATTCGTCTGAATGAGTAGATACCGATCCATTGCGTTTCAAGTAAGAGGACTAAGTAAGAGATTGAGTTGGTTGGATATCAAAAAAGATCAACATGTGTCACACGATAGAGAAATCAGACAAGAACGTAGCAGAGTATGCGAGAGGAATGTGACAGATTCGATAGAGCGGAAACAGAAACGTACCTTTCCCTTATCCTTATATTTGTCCGACGTGGAAGAATACGGTCTATACTCTCTCTATTTCAGGCATGCGTAAGCCCAGATTGAATGTACATATGAATGCACTCACGGAGGATTTTTGCTGACGAACGGGGCCCGGAGCATTGTCTCGAGGAGGACGATGTTGGTTCGGTGAGCTAGAGCTCCGTGTCAGGGTTTGTATCGATGTCGACGCTGGAATGTTTGGCTTCCTCAGCACTCCTGCTCGTCCACCAGTGATCACTGAGCCCGAGTCGGTCCCAATGCTGCTCAGGCCCTGTACAAAATTATGCTCCGAGGCCTGTGTTACAAAAGCCTGCGAAGGGAACGAAGATCAAAAGAATAGTCGAGGTAAAAGGAAAAAGACATACATCGCGTTGAAAGTTTTTCGAAAAGCGTCGCGCCATAGCCTAGAAGAAGTTGTGAATATGAAGGATTAGGCCCCAGGCAAGCTTTGTTTGATAGAGTGAGAATCTCTCTCTTCGACCGCAATGAAGAAGGGTGAGCGAAGGGAAAAAAATTGCAACGGAAACTCGAATTTTAATCACTAGGTATGTAAGTATGGAGAGTCGCGTGGCAATCTCCTCAGAGGCATATATTCCAGCGTTATGAACGTAGGTAAATCAACGATACACAGCAGAATCTCCGTAATTTCCCTACCCGTCTTCGTCCAAGATTCCAAAATATTCCAAAATGGAGAGACCACAACAAGTCATCAATCGAAAGCTGTTCTAGTTTCCGTAAGGAGGCTTCGTCTTATTCTGTTTCGATTGATACGTGTATTCGACGCGGTGAATTCGATTGTCAATAATTCTCCAGGCGCTTCCCTTATGACTAGTCACGAAGCCTGTAGTCCTAAGGCGAGAAATTGAACAGAGCGTCGAAAGTTTTATAGAAACAGAACACACAGCTTGCTGGAAACATCTTCGCTCCTACTCGTCTGTAACATTCATGCATAGTGCGTGGATGGTGTATACATGGGAGGAGGAGGAGTCATAGACGAATGGGCCTAAATTTTGTCGCAGTGTCTGGAGAACATCAGAGGTTAAGCCAATTAAGTCAGACTAGAGATCGCCACTCACTTCGATTATCTACCTCAGCTCCCAGCGCTACTGTAGTAGCTCACATCTTTAAGGGGAGAGAGCCCGGTAAGTACTTGATCGGAAGATATCATCGAGTGAGCGGCTACGAGCGAGTTCTGGGAAGCAGAAAGAATCATTTCGCGCTTCAGAGGAAAAGGATAAACAAAAAACACACATACAAGTCAGCTTGCAGGAACCAACGATTCGTTCCTCAGGAGCATGGCTTTCTGATGGCTATAGAAGCCCATTTCCTGTACCGCCTTGTGTTTTGTTGTACTAACTGGTTAGTCCAAGGCCCCGAACCTGGAGAGGATGAGATAAGCCGACACGCGCCTAAAGGAAGCGCCGAAGACGACCTTGAATTTCGAAGTTCCATTAATCCTGTGATAATGGCATCTATCTAACTAGTCTGCATCAGTCTGCATCCCATACCTACACTCTTGACATGCGGCACTCTCACACATGCAATACACGAAACCTCTGGCTTCCAGCGTTTGTACAGGAGATAGGTGCTTGTGTAGGCATTGTGTAAGTCATCGAGCGAATTGCTTAGGGTCTTTCACAACTTTCGAGGCGAGCCTGATCAGTAAGTAATGTTGAAATATACTTGTGATTTTTATCCGGTCAAGAATGCTGATTGTTCAACGTGGGATCCGGATCTTGTATCAGCACGCCTATCATAGGATCAATTCTTTTTTCGAACTGGAGGCTGGAGTCTGGAGAAATTGCAGGAGAACATTCTCTAATGTCCTGTCAAGCGAAGGGAACAATCCTCCTGTCAATCTGATATCACTGATAAAGATATCGCGTTATGTATAAAAGAGTTGGAGTCGAGAAAACAAATTCACGCACCCCTTCAGAATGAGCGAACAACCTACCGGGAGGTATTACGCTTCAAAGCAGTATCTTCTACCAGCCGACAATGTTGAGACTCAAAGGTCATTACGATCAGAAAGAACCATTGGAGCATGTAGACTGACTTCAGAGATGATCCCAGGTTGAACACTCAACACAACATGATCATCAATGCGTTTGGGGGTAAACTTTCTGTGGCACCGACGAACCTCACCACTGGAGACCGTGTTCTAGAAAGCGCAGCAGGAAGCGGTAAGCTTATCATCATTCATCAAGTTCATGAGCAAGCGACTTGATTCGCTGATAGGAATCTGGGCCCTTGAGTTCTTCGAAAAAAATCGCGCAGAAGACGTAACACTCGATATCGAGTGCATTGACATCTCTTCAGCACAGTTTCCTTCCACCCATCCACCCGAAATCCACTTTTCCGTCAACTCCGTCGTCAATCTCCCCAATCCTGACTGGACTGACACATTTTCTTTTGCCCATCAACGCCTCTTGGTCGCTGCAATGAGCGACACACTCTGGCGTTCAGCTGTCGCGGAGTTGTTCAGAGTTGTCAAGCCAGGAGGTTGGGTAGAGCTGGTCGAGATTGAGGCGCAGGACTTCAGCTCCTGGAGCGTTGGCCCGAATTCAACGAGATTAGCATCCTTGATCAATGCTTTGTATGGAGGGAAAGGAGTTATCGGAGATCTTTCAGTTTATCTCCCGGTAATTCTCAAGGAGGCTGGGTTTGTGAATGTTCAATGTGATCCAAGACGTGTGACAATTGGTGGGGAGGTGGATGCTAGCCCACACAAGGTTACTGAGGTGAAAGGTTATGGCAGTGATATGTGGCGCGATCTTTGGATGGGTACGATGGGACCCGTGATTGAAGCAGGAGGTTACGGTGTCGTAGACACTGTCGAAGAATATGAGGCCCTAGTACAAAGCACAGAGGTCGAGTTGAAAAATTCCAAGGAAGCGTATACCACCTTCTTCGCAATCTTGGCCCGCAAGCCTGAAAATTCCTAGAGATACAATATACCTCTTATTTGCTGGATGTAACGTTAATGTCCAAGTTGCACGATGAATAGGTATGCCCACATGGGCGAGATCGACGAGATTGGTGTGAACCGAAGGACCCGCACAGCAAAACATGCTATAGTATTCTACAGATTCCTGGCTCGACCGACTTGGATGTACGCGATTCCCACTGTAACTCAAACCACCTCTCCTATTACCGATATGAATCAGCACCGAAGATCATAAACCTGGTACTCCCGAACTGAGAACGTACGACTTGTTCCTTCGTCGCCCTGTCGCTCACTTTGAAAATTCCAGGATATCCAAAGTCCAGAACTCGAGCCTTTTCGACAGGATAATCAAAGTGAACCTCCTGGCTGGTACCACTTCGTGACGTCTTGGCACCTATGTGGATATTACCGAGATTGAAGTCACTGCGGGAGGAACAGAAATGAAAGAGTAAGAGATTCGAGTTAAGCATAGTTGAATCAACTTACGCGTGGAGCAGTCTCTTTTCGCCTAACGCCCAAAACACGACCTGCTCTTTCACGAGCGGACGCATTTGTTCTAACCACACATCTATCTCTTTTTCGTTAACTCCCTTCACCGCATTCCTGAACTGAACAGTGTCCAAAATCGAGACCCCGTCAACTTTTCCCATCAGGATGACTGGTTTCCTCTGCTTATGGATAATGACCATTCCCGCGTCTATGTAGAGGTCGACGTCTTTGAGTGCCCTGACTTCGCCCAGGGCATTGTTATCCACCTCGTCCATGACTTTAACGATGACAGCAGTTTTGCGATGAATCTTGCTACCCAGTATCTTGCTGTTTGTGTAATCTTCTTGGGGTAAGTAGATGCCTTTGTTGTGATAGCCTTCACAGTCTATTCGGGGACCGATAACCGCCTTGCCCAAGGGTTTGTCTATATTGTATGATATTAGCATATGGTGAAAGAATATTCGTTATACTAAATCACTTACTGAATGCTTGTTTATCCTCATCGCTGAGGTACGCGTTATTACCGTAGAAGTCCAAAATCCAAGAAGGCTGGAAGGAGTGATAAGCATTACCTAAATCCACAGGAAAGACAAGTTTACATTGCGCCCCGAGTCTTCTAGATCCTTGCCCAACAACTCGACCCTGACGGGATCCAAACGATTCACAGGTTCTGCTGGTGTTGGCGCGCTCTGAATAGTCTTCGCCATAATTGAGATCATTGAAACAAGGAAAAGAACCACGGAAGAGCCCCGCATCATGCTATGTCCGCAAAACTATGTAGGAGGAAGTGTTGCTGTGTCTTGAAAACTCAAACTCTGACCCGCAGAGTGAACCGGAAGAAGATCGACTTGAGGTCGACTAGGTTGCCTATTCTGATGCTTATATGATGTGGAGGTCGCTTCTCACCTGGGCAAAGGGTACACTGCTGCATGGAACTTTGGTATATTCTTAAGAATCAGAAAGAACAAAATTCTGATGAACGCACTTTCAAGAATATCGTCAATATCTATATTGGATCCAGAATTCTTGTGAATTCTGAAGAAATTTCCTGACTAAGCCTGCAACTCTTAAGAATATTGTCTGGTCGTTCACAAAAAATATTCGAAGTCTCTTTTTTTCTCGGCATTGTCAGCAAACAACTGTAAACCTGATTACAAATATCTGCCAGCGCACTGACAATTTTCGAGTTCTCTGTCATTTTTTGTTGTCTTCCTTCCCCCTCAATGTCAACTTGCATCAGCCCACAAGCTGGAAGCAAGTGTACGCCACAAGAGTCAAGAGATTCAACATCCTTCAAATGGCTGCTCCTGCAAGGTCTCAGTTTTGGCTTCAAGTCTTAAGGATGAAAGTCTTCCACCACTGTCAATGTCGTCAATGCTCGTCAATGCCATCTCAACTCCCACCCTCAAGATTTCAAGGTCAAATTCAAGTGTCAATATTCACTAGCACTTCTTCATGGGCAACATAAGTACTAATATCAATCTTCTTTGGCTACTCTCTCTGTCCTCTGAAGTCTTAAGGCTTATACCTTGAGCACTTTCTGTCTTGACCTCAGAACTTCTAAGTTACTTGGTCTGCTCCTCGTCATTGGCATTCCTGCCATAACCGGCTTGGCTGCTTCTCATTCTCTCACCTCTGACCCTACTCTCTGGGGACTAGTGGCGTAATGGCGGTGTTGTTAATAACTTCACCACTGTCCCACCACAGCTTCTGCCCTTAGATACCGGTCGGCCCTTGGCACATCTTTCTGGTATACATGATCTTAACAACCTACTTCAATTCTTTTCACCATTGCTCACTTCTATTTGCTAATCTTGAGCTATTTTCCTGCTGATTCTGAGCACCTTCACTTGCTAATTCTGAGTCTTGCTTATTGCTCACTTCCACTTGCTGATTTTGAGCTCCTTTACTAATTATGAGTTATTGCACCTTCTGCTAATTTCCCAAGCCTTTACTTATTCTGAGCCCTTGCTTACTGCCAATTTTACTTGCTCATTCTGAGCTCCTGCTCATGCTGTTTTGACCTGATAATTTTCTTTCTAATTTTGACCCTTTGATTATTGCTAATTTCCACTTATGAGCTTCCTCCTTGCTAATTGCTCATGCTAATTTCTATTTGCTTATTTTCTTGCTAATTCAAAGCCTCTGCTTATTGCTAATCCTGAGCTTGGCTTTGCTAATTGTTGTCATGCACTGGCATTAAACCACGACACCGTAACTCCCTTCTTCCTCCCTCATAATGTCCCCAAATACATGCTTTTACTTCACATCTAAGCAACTCGAGTGAGTCTTCGAGCTCCCCCAACATCTATCGTTTTGGTGAGCCAACCTCCCCCAAACCTCCTCAAGCTTTCCAACTGCTCCACAAGCTCTGGGACCTCGACCTAGGTAATGTCGAAGCTATCTCCTACGTCAAACTACATGTCGTTTCTCCGTTACTACCTCCACCACCCGAGGACGTCAACCGCTACCCCCACTTCCCGGGACCTCCTTCCCGGGCTTATACTCTATCAGGAGCTCTCACGTTCGAAACCCACATCAACTACAATCTACAATGATCCTATGTTGATGTTCCTAGCTAGTACAACCCATACTATGCAACACTCTAACATCTACTGGTTCCCGTTACTTCCACCCTCCTCCATTAACGTTCTAGGGACTGTCATGCCTTAACCTGCCTATCCTACCCCTACAATCTATCTCCTACCCTACTACAATCTCACAGGACCACCTCATTCATCGCGGGACCTCCTGGCCACCCCCCCATAAGCTCCCCTGCCTCAGCCCAGTCTCGGCAATACACCCAGGACTCCCCTTAACCCCATCCATAGAACTCACCTGCCGCAACAACCCCCATTAGTCCCTGATCTTGATCATTCACCTCATGTTCTCCAGATCCCCCGATGTTCCCTTGTTCACTTCCCGTACCTATTTAAGTAGTCTTGCAAATGTCCCGAAGCCCAGCTTGGTATATTTTGAACACACACCCTTTACATAGGTCTAGTCCCTGTCCCTTTGTACCTGCTAACCATACGGAATTCTCTTTACTCTCTGTTTCTCTATCTCTGTTTCTCTCTACTCTCGTCTACTGTTTCTACGATCGTCTATACAGTCCAATACACGCTTTTACATCACGTCTAAGCAATCCGAGTGAGTCTCCGAGCTCCCTCGAACAATACTAAAGCTCCCCAATGCTTAAAGCCTTGGTGAGCTAACTTCCCCAAAACCTCCTTGAGCTCCCCCATTGCTCCACAAGCTTCGGGACCTCGATCTAGGTAATGTCGAAGCTACTTCCTACGTCGAACTACGTATTGCTTCTCCGTTACAACCTCCCACACTCGAGGACGTCCACCCTCGAGCCCAGCCCCCGGGAACCTACTGTCAAGTCCATGCCTCGGGCCCAGTTCGCCGCTCGGCATTCCGAAGATCCACCTTTATTGTAATCTCTTCCTTATTGTTCTTTCTCGCTAC
>MU795621.1:0-15398 GCA_027886305.1 Lentinula aff. lateritia
ATGGCTCAGTTGGTTAGAGCATCTGGGATATAACCAGAAGGCCCTGGGTTCAATCCCCAGTCTGGTCACTTTGTTTTCAGTCATGACTTTAACACAAAGGAGGCACACAGGTAAGTACCAATATTCATATCTAATTGAAATACTCATGTGTTGTCAGAATCGTTGGTTCATTGATATCCTACTGGAGATCAAATGCCAGGATAGACCTAGGACTCTTTGTGCTTAATGTATGTATACTCTGCTTGCTGAAGAGCAAGCTCATATGTTGTTTTCCCAAGGTGCAAAATTACATGCAGAGAAATTTAGGTTCAATGGTACTATATTCACTGTTTGGAACACGATCATTCAACGTCTTTTGACAAGAGCTGCAACAGCATGTACAACTCTTGTCATTCATGTCTTCATGTTCAAGACTAACAATTTGCTAGATCCCTGTATGGAGAATTAAGCTTGTTAATTGTATCTGTACTTATGTAGATATCATCCAGCCACTATTTCCTGGTGAATGACAAGAAAAGCCCTCCCCAGGGCCATCTGTGTATTCATAGATGGGGCCAGAAGCTATGTCATTCCTATATAGGTTGTGGTGTTCTAATGCTAGGTCAAAACTGGCACGTCCTGAAACTCCTGAACATCCGGACGTCTCGATGTCCCGATGTTTCTACATTTGGACATCTCAATGTTCCGACATTTCCATGTTTGGACATCTCGATGTCCCAACATCGGGTACGCATAACCCCGGTGAGGTTATTTTGAAAAATCTCATGTTTTTCGTGAGGTGAATATCTCGTGAAAATTTCAAATAACCTATGGGACAACTATGGTGCAATTATTTTCAATTACCTTGGGATATGTTCCTCATGTTTTCTGGTAGGTTATGTTACGATTATTTCAAATTTTGGGCAGCCGAGAATATTAATGAATCATGAGGCACAAAGTTATCATTATATCCTTAATATTATTGGTAGATAAGTTAGAATAACTGCACAATATGAACTCTTTATTCTATACCCGACTATTTGAGAATTCTATAAACTTTTTTGATGTCCCAAAATTGGTCAGTTTTTGGTAAGAATCTACGGATAATGTATGGATTTTGGAGGTGCCAAAACGTGTTTTCCCCCACAGTATACTCAGCAGCTCGGAGCAAAGCACCAGACTGACTAATAGAGGCTGTACGTTTAGTACCGTCAGGGTAAGGAATAAGACAATAAAACTAGACTAAGGCAAAAGGGAATGTGTAGCGAGAAAGAACAATAAAATAAAGATTACAATAAACCGCAGATCTTCAAAAGGCCAACACCGGCGGAGGGCGCCGAGCATGGTCTTGACACCCTTGCCCTTCCTCCCACTTCCCAGCTCTCTGAGCAGGCAGTTCTGTCTTTAATCAAATCTGTCTCTCAGCAGTGTAACCTATTCTTCCAAAGCAAAGTTGACAACAGTAATTGCCTTGCTCTCCTTCAATGCCGTCATGAACCTTCTGTTAAAGTCATGACTGAAAACAAAGTGACCAGACTGGGGATTGAACCCAGGGCCTTCTGGTTATATCCCAGATGCTCTAACCAACTGAGCTATCCAGCCTTGGTTCAACTAATGAGGACTTTACATATGTTGACATAGGCCATCCAAACAACACTTTTAGGTCTTACACTATCTTCTGCCTAGTTGATGGATTTATAATGCATAACACCATTTACACCTCATCAGGGTGTCAGGATTGATCCCAACACCTTCAGCGACAGGTCCATCTATTTAACCAAGCACAAATACTTCATCACTACCTCACCCGAGTATTGACTCCCAACTATCAGCTCACCCTTACTCGGCTATTGTGTGGAGACATGGTCCCGCTCACTTTCCGCGCTTCACCCACTCGCACTCATCCTCTTGAACCTGTAGATTTTCCATCCAAACAGTGTAGCGCCTGCAAATCACCTGGTCAGCCAGAATCTCCACAGCATGTACTTCTCCAGTGCTTGTCCGTGCCCGGTCTTTGTGTTGCTCACGAACAATTTCTCATGGAGATTCAGTTCCTTGTTGCCCTTCCCAATTCTCGCTCCTTCACAAACTCTGAATCCCTCTTTTTACCTCAAGTCCTTCATTTTTGGTTAGAATTCGGTCCATCCAATGACTTGCTTCATCAACAACGCTATCATCCTGTGGAAGCACTTCACAAATCAAGATTTAGATGGTGAGGAGGAGGATGGAACTAGTGATGAGGAAGCTTGAGGGGCCGACAACGTCGCATCTCGGAAGTTATTAATCTATTGTACTATTACTCTAACTCTACACTCTCATCCTTGTACTACGTACCTCTGCCTCGTTGACCTGGCGGTAGTCTACCTTCTCCTTGCGGGTTGAGCTCGCTACCGCCAGTACCTCGAGACCGGCAGTTCCGCTTTTGGGACCACATCTTCGGATGGCGCCGTGTATCTATCTATCTATCCCCCAGTGAATAGCGGGCTTGCTGATGTCAATGAGATGGACTCATCTCGATCTCTCCCGAAAGTAGCACACGTTCAGACTCGAGCCTTGGTGTGAAGGTGTACAATAATGCATAAAATACAGTGCAGGCCAGTAAAATACATGTCCATACTAGTGCAATTATGATATCTACTGTATGTACAGAGGGATCGGATATATATTTGCAGAAAATAAGAATAATGATTCTAGTTTTTGGATTTTACATCTTCATTTGCGAGGTGAGCTAGTTGGTGAACCAAACGCAGAAGCCGGTCGATCCAGTCTATTCCGTAGCCGTTCTACTTCACGTTCAAGACTAGTATTGAGTCAGGTAAGTTATTGTCAAGAGATAGGACAGGATATAAGACAGCGTACTTGAGTGACTTTTGTTTGTAATCAGCTGCTTCGCGCTCTGCGCGCCGCTTGGCTGACTGAAGTAAGTTATCTTGGGTATGCTATAAACCAAATGATGTCAGTCAATAAGATAATAGTGAAGAGGCAAGTATAACTGCACCAATTCATCCATTGACTTTCTCAAAGTAGCAAGCTGCATCTCATATCCTTTCCTTTCTTCGTCCAACTTTACCCTCTGACGATCGAGATCGACTTTGGAATCCCGAGACAATCGATGTGCGTGCCCTTTACCAGTGAGTTGGCTGGTGATCTCTTCAATCCGACTGTCAGTTTTGCGCGAGAGGGTAGCTGGTCGTGAGGTCGAAGCATAAGATTTGGTTTCGAGGTCGATTATGCGGACGTTGAGTTCTTTGACTTGATTTTCCAGGTTTGCCTGGTGGCGGAATACAGATGAGAAAAACAAACGATCAGCGAGAAGAATTTCCCAGCGTACATTGATACGATCTAGTTCAGAGTTATCAACTCGAACCTTGCCAAGCTCAATTTGACATTCATTCGCAAACGCTTCAGCTTTCTTCATGCGATCGAAAGCATTCGCCACTCTGTCTTCTTGCTCGTCCAATGACCTCTCCAGATCTTGCTTTTGTAGAAACAATTTCTGGAACTGTTGGTCCGTAGAAAGTTTGTGAGTATCGACGTGATCGAGCTTGATTCCCTCCAGTTCAGCTTGTAGAGCTCGACGAGCTTTCTGGAGCAAAGCCCTATCTGCCTCGACATCGTCCAACACCCCACGAAGTTCTCGAACTTGGGAATGGAGAGACACAATCTGGGATTGCTGTTCAGTCTGGGCGGCGGTCGACGCCTCGTATGCTTTGGACACATCGTGAATCTTGGTTTCCAGTCGCTCCTTTTCTTTGCGCCATCCGCCACTACTATAAACTTCATCGTCAAAGCGGAGTTGCAGCTCATCATAGTCAGATCTAATTTTGCGATTGTCTTCCCTTAGGCGGGTGAGAGCGTCGCGTTGAGATTGAAGTTCTAGAAGGAAAAACTTGTTTATGGGAACATCTTTCCGTCAAAAGACTCAAAACTTGCCTTCGCTTAGCTGGGCCAACTCAGCTGGGTTGAAGAAAAGCGTGTGAGCAATAAATTGTCCTTAGCAGTCAAAAGTTTTGACATACCTTGGTACTTTTTCCGTGTTTGATTGCTAGCGAACTCGTGTTCTTCTAGGTCCTTCTGGTGTTGCGTCTTTTCGTCTTCGAGTTCTTCTGCAAGCCGTTGATTGAGCTCCACGAGATCAATGGAATCATTGCCTTCTTCCTGCAATTTCTTGTCTAACTCCTTGATTCGTTGGTGGGCGGCTCTTAGAAGGTCTTCGTTGGATTTCAATTTAGCGACAGTGTCAGTTTGTGCCTTTTCAATTTCTGACAAGGTTCGACGAACTACCAGATAGAAATCAGGATGAGGACGAACTAAAAAGTTGAGTACGCCTACCCGATGCCTCAGCCCTCGTGGCTTTCACACGGGCAATTTCTGCGTTTTCGAGGCGTTGCTGGTATGATTGTTCCTTGGCTTTGAAGGCTTCAGTGGTGGCGCGGAGATCTATAAAGATCAGATGCCGCTAGATTGCTATAATTTGAGAGTATAATACTGACCGGCTTGCATTGCTGAAGTTGTTGATGAAGCAATCTCATCTTCCATCTGTTGATTATGAATTTGACGTTTAAGCCCTGTTTACGAAGAATAAATAAGTGGACCTTGGGACAAAAGAGACATTCACACCTGTTATTTCACTTCGTGCGACTTCAAGTTGAGCATTTGTTTCGGCCACTTCGGATTGTAACATCTTCCTGGCTTGCAAAGCTTCTTGGAGCTGAGTTCGTTGAGTTTCAAGATCAGATTGCATTGTGCGCTGTTGCAGGTGCTGGCAAAGCATGTTATCATCAGAGCCACGAGCCTGCAGGGAAGGCAACTCACCAAAGCCTTGCGAGTTTCTTCTAGTCTCGCATAACTTTGTCGTTCCTCGTCAATGGTCTTCTGGAATTTCGACCAAACGGCTTGTATTCCATCGATTTGAGCGGCCTCAGCCGAACGGCGAGCTTCAGCTTCCTCTTCGAGAAGTTCTGCCAGTCTCTTGTTCTCTTTGGCAAGGCGAGAACGGTACTGTTGCAAGAACTGTTTGGATCCGTCACTGTTCTCAAGATCAGCAGTCATTTCGCGGATGGATGTCTCAAGATGATGCCGGACGCGTTCGGAAGCAGCCATTTGTAACTCGAGTACCTGAACTTGCTGCTTCAAGGCAACGACTTGACCGTCTGAAGATTTTGTAATGTCCCGAGGAGCTTCCCGCGAAGGATTGCGTTTCAATTTGGAGGATGGGGTAGAGAGACGGGCGTCATGTTTGGAGGATGGAACATTTCTAGAGGACAAATCACTTTTCAGTTCATCGTCAAGAAGCTGAAGTTCGTGGAGCAAGCGTGATTGGAACGTTGAATCTGATGGCCCGGTGTCCGTAATGAGCTTGCGGATATCTGCGTGCTGACGCTGGATACGCTCGCTCAATCTTCGCAACGCCGCCAGACGCGCGTCGTCCGACATACTAACCTGATCTTCCAATTGCACTATGCGCGCTTGATACTGACGTTGTATCTTTGCTAAGCTGTCCGCGGCTGGTGTCTCGTCAACCAGATGGTCGAGTTCAGCTTCCAAAGATTCTTTGGATTGCTGAGTAATGAGCAATTGTTGTGAAAGTTCTTCCGCGTGGCGGGAGGTATTCTGGAGCTCTGTTTGCAGCCGGCGGACTTGCAACTCAACCTCTTGTCGCGCTTTTCGTTCCTGTTCGACGTCTATGACAGCTCGAGCCACTCGGTCCTCCTGGTTCCGGACAGCCTTTTCCTTTCCCCGCAATTCCATCCGCTCACGCTCCGTCTCTCGCAACAAATCTTCCGCCTCACTAGTAAGCCTAATCTTGGCTTTTTCCAACGATCGAATGTAGGCAGCATTCTTTTGTAGTTCCTCCTGAGCATCGGCGAGTTGGCGGTCCGTGACTCGTTTGGCTTCTTCGAGAACGTGAACATGCTCGACTATGGTCTTATCCTGCTTCGATTCGAGCTGCTTGATGTCCCATTCGCGGTCTTTTAAATCCTTGAGAGCTTTATTCAAATCTCGGTCTACCTTCACATTGTGATCTTTCAGCTTGGCAATTTCCGTTTTCTGGGCAGATAAAGCCTTTTCGACCTGAGAACGCCGCGTAGTTTCACTTTCGAGCTGTTTCTTGATGTTTTCGAGTTGCCTCTCCCTAGCTGTTTTATCCCGCTCGAGTTGAAGCATAACATCCTCAATGCCATGATACTTATTCTGCGCAACCGACAATTGTCGATCTAAGCTCTGTATATCCGCAAATGAATGATCAGCAGTGGGAGATAAAAATGACAGGCTAAGTCTGCTTACCTCTTTTGCCTTTTGGACTTCTGCAAGTGCAGTTTCAGATTCAAACATACGAGAGCGAAGTGACTGTAATTCAGACTCCAACCCGCGCTTCCCTTTTTCTAGCTCAGATATGGCAAAATGTGTCTCAGCAACAGTGGACTGAGCAGCACTTTCCTGTTGGACTAGGTTGTCATAGGAGCCCTGCAGAGATACTAGATCACGAGCAGACTGTTCAAGGTCAACTTTAAGCTTGCCCTGGATTTCCAAAGCGGAATGGCGAGTGTCCGTAAGCTCCTGTTGCATCTTGACCACTTGTGAACGAAGATTGGCAAGCTCCAAATCTTTGCTTTTCTCAACTTCATTCCGCTTCGTCTCTTCGCTGGTTTTGGTTTCGAGTAGGGTTCGAAGTTCATCAAGCTCAGCTTGTGATCGAGCCCGCGAAACGTCTCCTTGGGCACGGTCAGCCTTCTCAGCATCTAATTCGACTGCAAGGGTGTCAAGATCACTCTGTAGCTCGAGAATCTCCTTCGAAGCTTGCTGGTGCTCGACAGCAAGCTGCTCAAGCTCCTGTAGAAGTTCAGCAATGCGATCGTCCTTCCTCTGAATGAGGCTGGAGTACTCGGTTACTGTGTGGTCCATCTCAACAACTTGCTCTTTGGCTTGCCGAAGCTCCAGCTCGAGAGTATCTGAGCGTCCCCTAAGGATGTCCCTAGAGTAGCCATTAATAACATTAATATTCTTTCAGTTCGAGCGGATTCGAAAACTCACTTGTTTCGCATCTCAACCTCAAGCTTGCCTTCCAATTCCTTCACTGCTATATCAGTGCGATCTCGAGCTCGGGATAAGTCTTCCTCTCGTTGCACAGCTAATCGTTTGAGATCCTCGCTGACTTTCTGAAGGGTCTCCAGATCATTGTGTAGTCGCTCGATTTCCTCGTTTTGATTGGCCAACTCGGCCAGGGTCTCTTCTTCGTGTAATCTCATCTGTTTTTGCTCGTTTTCTAGCCGGACCAGATGTTCAGCGGCCTGGTCAAACATGTCCCGCTGCTCGGCGTGACGTTGTTCACTGTCTTTGGCCATGGTCATTGCACGGTCGAGGTGGGACTGTAAGTCATCGATATCTGCTTGGAGTTCTGCGACTTCCTCCTCCAATTCCGCCTCGTGCTTCTTGCTCCTCTCTAAAAGTGTGTCTTTGTCGAGGTTAAGGGCTCTCTCAGCCTCGAGCTGATCCTCGACCTTGTTTTTCTCTGCTTCCAGCGTCATTTTCAAGTTCTCTAGGGCTTCTCTCTCTTGTTTATCACGTTCAGCTCGCTCTTTGTGTAGAACAAGTTCTGCCTCTTTCCGACGAAGTTCCTCGTCGCTCCGAGTAGCTGCGAGTAAAGGACGAACCTGTTTGAAATTTCAACAGCCATCCGATGGGCAAGTACACAATCTTACCTTTGTATATAGCTGCCACCAAGGCCAGTCTCTTAATTCACCGTACACTCTTGCGTTACGCTGTATCGTTCGAATAGCGACAGCACGATTGAGTATCTTCTTGATTTGTCTTCGTGCCGTCCACATCCTAGCGACTGCCTGTAATTTCGAAAACAGATCGAACAGGAGCATGTCACGACGTTCCTCGAGGTCTGCCAGGACACCAGCCTTGAAGAATATTTTTGACATTCCAATCTTGAAGATCGCTTCATCAAGCTCCAATGCACCGACCATTCGCCGACAGGCCTCGCGACCGTCCATGTAACCTTTCGGAATGATACCAGGAGTAAGGACTTCATATCGTTGGCGAAATTCAACGAAGGGAAGTCTGTTTGGATATCCAAGACGAGCGATCCGAATACCTTCCAACACACCGTTGCAGCGGAGTTGGTCGAGTACCAGAGGCACATCAACACGCCCTGGCTTCTTGTTCGTATTAGGGACAATACAACGAACGAAATGAGGTTGCGTGGCCATCAGTTGACCCATGAGACTTGCGAGTTGCTCCTTATGTCGCTGCCCTACAGTCCTGAAGGCTCCTCTCTTGATGCCTCGCTTCTTTCCAACAGAGAACATATTAATTTGAGCTCCTGAAATCGGAGTATTGACGTGATCTGCAAAAAGGGAGGACACGTAACGCTCGGTCGAGGAAGCAAAGACTCGAGTCAGGTTATCATTCAACGGATCTTTGTTCTTTTCCAACCACCCATCTGTTCTGTATTCCACCTTCGCGGCGTAATGCTGGACCAAGAAACCCTGTTCAAATCGAGCAGGTTCGTACTTCTCTCTTCCAGCGTGGTTTTGCTGGGGATCATCTGAATCTCCACCTACACCAGCCCATAGGCTGTGCAACTTGTGCGTGAATGTTGCGTCGGTGGCTTTAGGCATAATGCATTCCTCGTCAAGACAGCTGAGTATACCAATTGCCCCAGCGCTGCCACTAGATTCAATCAAATCGATAGTGGGTTGTAAATCGAGACCAAAGTTGACATAATCCCACTTGATACCTTCCCGTGAATATTCTTCCTGCTCCAGAACAAACATATGGTGGTTGAAGAACTGCTGAAGCTTCTCGTTGGTGTAATTTATAAGCAGTTGTTCGTAAGTGTTGACCTCGAAAATTTCAAAACCGGCGATATCCAGAACGCCAATGAAGGTAGATTTTGAGGAGGGTCGGTCCAGTGCTTGATTGATACGATCGACTAGGAGACCAAAAGATTTCTCGTAGAGTGTCTTCGATAATGCTGCAAGTTCATCTAGAGCCTGCTGGCCGGTGCGCGCTTGAGTCACCCATTCACGACCGGCAAGAACTCGCGGTCGAAGAACGGCTCGGGTAAATTCAACTGGCGGGACTCCAAGAAGGTGGCAGACGCGTTCTGCCTGAGAGGGATCTGGCATGACCGCGTCGTCAGCACGGGTAGACGTGACGACAATATTTCCTATATGTAGCACTGCAGCGACAATGCGAAAAAGATCATACTGCTCCAAAGCAGTAAAACCGACTACATCGAGTGCAGCTTTCAGAGCATACCACTCTTCCCGATCGTCGACACCGTCAACCTCCCGTCTGCTCTTGTTGAGAAATTCGTAATCTTCAACCCTGCCTTCAAGAAGTAACTTATCTATGGGGGACAAGTCAGAGACAGTGGTAGCTGAATAAATATGCTCTTCACCCTTGAGATCGGATCCTCCAGCTAATAGATGATAGAATACATGGAAACTTCGTTCCGCTTCGCTACGGACAACGACGCGACTCTTCTCGAGGAGATACCAATCAATATTTGCCCCCGCAATGCTGCCGTCCGGAGCGAAAGATATCCGTACGAACTTTCCGAAACGACTGGAATTGTTATTTCTCTGTGTTTGGGCGTTACCAAAAGCTTCCAGAATGGGATTCGCTTGTAATATCTGTCTTTCGAGGAGACCAAGCCTGCCCTTTGCAGTGAGTGCGAATCCACTGCCTGTCGTGGAAGTAGTAGACACATGTCCACGTTTCGTAGAATTGGTCCTTGGCAAACCAGTGGTGGGCATGGTCGAAAATGACTGTAAACTGGAAAGAGTAGGCGAGCGCGAATGCGAAGGGGTCGAGGGACCTTGATGTACGTCGGTAGCAATGGCAGCCAGATATTGAATTACTTTCTTCGTACTTTCTGTCTTCCCTGCTCCGGACTCACCCCTACCGGGGCAATGTGAATTGAGATGATACCATAGGTAAGTATCAATGTACTCACGTTATAAGAATACTTTGGTTCTCTCGTTCCTCACCCATATTGACCCATGCACGTTCGGCAACAGCGAAGATGTGGGGAGCATTTTCGTCCCTCCGTTTACTTCGATACTGATGCACAATTGCATCAGAGTATAAAGGTAGGCTTTGATAAGGATTGACCGCAACCAGGAATAAGCCCGAATATGTCTGCACAGATAGTTCTGAGTGATTTGAGTAAAAGGACTTTGAAGGAACGTACATATATGGCGCCTGATCCAAATCGCAGACGGAGATTATGGACGACGCTGGCTTCATTGAGAAAAGTAAGATCCGCGATGTCATCGACGCGATCGAACTTAGGAGGATTCATTTTTGACAGTGTAAACAAAGGAACTCTTCGAATCTGAAGAAGAACCAAGATGAGCAAACTACTGTAAGGTCGGGATATGCCACTTGCCTCCCCTCCGGCTGCCATTATAATATCTCCATATTCACCGTCCTCGTTATGGACCCATCCTGCAAGATACCCCTCTTTGTCATCCGGAACCCAGACCCATTTCTTTTCATTGAACTCGGCCTGAGCTGCTGCTGCCCGAGCCGCCTCTGCACTCTGGGAGTGCCTTGGTGCAGGCATACGAATGTGCAAGGAAGGTCTTCTCAATGCGTATACGAAGTTGAATGGTCAAACTCTCGATTGTTGATAGTTACGGGTGAGCAGATGAAGGAAGATCGTAAGTGTCGTGAGTGCAGATTCTTTGGTCTACTTTGCACTTCTGCAAGAGTGACTCGAGGGAATACCCAAAAAAGAAAAGATGAACGCGTTCGACCGTCAACGCAGGATGAACCAATTGCCAAATTAGTAGATACCAGACGCAATGACGCTGATACAAGTGACTGTGGGAAATAATTGAATTGCTACTACTTATGTGCAATTCCAGTCGACTCAGAGTATTCCTGTCCAGGTCTCCACTAAGTCTATCACGCAAATCCCCATCTGTTCATTTGCAGTAGACGCTGCATTCCCAGCAGATATAGGAATATACTGCTTTGTGATCATCTTGATCACTTCCTGCGCGACGAGTCCTCCGAGGAAAGCAGCCGTAGTTGGAAGATCGGCAAAAGGTGCACGAGCACTACAAGATTATTTTGAGCACTGTCCGACACGTTCTCAAAGTGATTTCTACTTACATCTCACCACTAATGATAGACCAATCTGCCTCAGGAAGTTCAGTTCCAGGAGGTAAAAATGTCCTCACTTCAGCAGTCAGAAGGTCCTTGAGGTTGTTTCGATCCAGAATCGCTTTTATCGAAGTGTTGTTTGGTCCAGAAGTTGGATCAAGAAGGGGAAGAACACCCTGAGCCCTCAGTTTACGAGCTGCGGCGAGTGCAAGATGTATAGCAGCTTCCTTGGGATTCGTGGAAAGCTTGTCCGCTACAAAGGAAGATCAGTGGTCAGCTCTAGATTTGCGGAAACTATCAAAGGAGGCGTGTATTTCGAAAAGCAACCGGCTCACCCAAGAGCTCCTTTGATCCCGGATTGATATCCTTCCACTCTCTGCCTTTCAAGACCTTTAGAGCATGGGAGTTTTTGAGAAAAACATCTATAGTTACATCATCCACGTCAACTTGTCTTCTACTTAAATAATCTTTGAACACCTGTTTCTCCTTTTCCGATTGTGCCCTGTACAATTTCTGTAATTTCACGTATTCTTCCGTGCTAGATTTCATGTCAGGGAGTGACGAAGTGAGTGGAAGCAGACCAGAGGTATACTGCGGTGAAGCGGGGTTGTTCTGAACAAATTGCGAAAGGGCCGAGATAAGGGCTACGAAGCTTGATGGTGACGAGGATGAAGGTTTCGATAATGAGTAGAGAGTGAAAAGCTCTGTCACTTCACTTGGTACAACAGTCGGCGTCCAGCACTTGAAAGCTTGCGCCTCGGCTTCTTCAAAATTTTCTTCGTCGAACTTCCGCATCATCGCGCGAATGCGCTCTTTGAACGCTTTCTTCTCAGCTGAAGTGCGGGGACTACCTATACCAGATGAGGGACCAGTGACTGTAGCGATGGATCAGTAAAAGCCATGCAAATAATCGAAGTGAACGTACCTTGCTCACGCTCGCGACGCCATTCTTCTAAAGCGCGGACGAGAATGACGGGAAAGGGAATGTGTGCGTGGTCCGTGACGTCCATGGTATCAAGCGGAAGAGACATTGCATATTCAAGAAGGGCAGGAAATGCCTGGTCAATCCGTAAAGACGCAGAAGTTTCCGAATGAGATTCGATGACTGATAATTGGTAAGTAATTCATGTATCCACAAGCCGATCGATTATTACCTTGGTGTTCCCGATAATGAACCGAAAATTCAGCAAGAAACCCTGCGCTGTTCACAACGACGAGATGTGTCTCTGGCCATAACAATGTAGCAAGATCATCGAGGACGTCCGAATCTACGTTGTGAGCAACGACAATGTTGAATGATTTCAGCCACCCCTTGTCAGTTTTTAGTACTTCATTGATATCCCGCACGTCCGCAACGCCCTCGACCCCATCGTTCATTTCCATCAGCCCTTTGACTGCCTCCTCAGTTCTAGACTTGCCGATACTCTTTGAACCGTCCAGAAAGAAGTTGTTGCCAGCATCGGCTCCAGTAACAGCTTTATCATCCATAACGGTAAAGTGACCTAGTCCTGGTAGGACGAGATTCTTAAGAATGCTCGTTGCCGTGGCCGTAGCCGGAATGACCAATATACGAGCAGATTCGAGCGCGGCTTGTCCTGAGGCAGCCCAAAGTCGGAGTTGTCGGTCATATCGACGTGTTTTAGCATCAGGTGCTCCAGATGGTGCTTGGATGGATGTAGTAGCAGTCTCAAGCGGTTGGGAATCGTTCATCGTAGACTACTATGATGGATGGATAGAATAACGCAAGTTCGTGATTTATAACCGCACGATTAATTCCGGGCCGATTGACCTCAGGTGCTCACTCGACGTACTCTTACTTCCACTAGATATACAAGTCAAAGAATGATACAACAGTAGACCTTGTGCTACAGATACAACAGCCGTGACATTATGCTACATCTTCAGGTTATGAAAGGAATAAGTACAGAAAACAAGATTATTCAAACCACACATCCATCACCCGCACATCCCGCCCAAGCATTGAAGTTGAATTGTTGTGGTGTTTTGACAAATACAAAACCCATGTGGGCCGCGTTCAGATCCATTACGGTATCGTTTTCACGCTCAACCACAGTTCGCATGCTTACACTGTCCATTGTGTCCGGGACCGAAATTGGGATGGTGAGCTTACTAACGCCAGCAGGAACAGAAAATGTCTGTTGAGCGAGTGGTGACTCCGTGGAGGAGTTAGAAGAGGATGGGATAATTTGCAGAGTGACGTTGGCGGGTTGAGATAGAAGAGTGACGGCCCACATGGCGTCTAAAACCTGAACATCGTTGTTCGGAAATGGTTCATAGTGTAAAGAGAGATGACCACGTACCAGTTCGCTACCTGGTACGCTGCCAACAGTATCTGACGTCGCGTCAGCAGAAGCGGGATGCGTACGAGACCACACCACGACACGTTCCTCGTTGGAGGATACAGAAGGATATGTACCAGCTTTAAAAGCAGAGGCGTAATATGATGTCAGAGAAAGCCAAGCTACATCGAAAAATTTAGAACGATCGAGCATCATCTGTGAGACAAAACACGAACCAGTATGGTTCATCCCATCGGTCCATACTTCACTCCCGGTAGGTAAAGCGCCTTCGATCGGGCCCACGTAATGTGACTCTCCGTAATCATTCCACGAGATTATTTCCACAATATCTACTTGCTCTGAGATAGAAGGTTGTGTGGAGGTCGCGTTCAAATCCGAATCAGTTCCGAGAGGGACCTGAGCAGGAATAAGGGATTCCCAGCGTTTAGAATAGAGATGCTGGTCTGCAAGGTAAAGGAACTGAACGTAGTCAGTTTCCAGAATGACGATGCGATCCCAAAACCAACATACATTTTTATTAAAAGAATTTTTGCCGAAATGAGTAAAGAACCAAGGAGAGACCGCAGCTATGTAGACATTGTTCGATGTGTTCCCAATAGATGTGTTAAGAAATTGGCTGTCCGAATCAGTCGAGCCGATGAAATTGCTTAGCACATCCTCAAGACTCAATAATCCAGATGGTGTGTCCGATGACGAAGAAGATTCGCCTGTACCAAGGAGATTGGAAAACTTCCCAATCGCGTTTGTAGTGGTGTTGACCCCAAGAAGGTTCTTGAGAGTCGAAGAGAGGGAGTTGGAGGATGAACCAGTGGAATCAGTTGTTAGCTCGACTGGCCATCCGCCGTTCCACTGAGAGGTGAAGCCTTGTCAGTATTATGCATCCAAGGTAGCGTAAAACCACACACGTTGAAGGTCCCGTCTACAACTCCCTGAAACTGGGACATCTGATTCGGAGCGACAAAGAAGGATGGGACAAAAGTCATCTTTCCCTGTAAGTCAGGATGTTGTGTAAACTGTGAGCTCCAGCCATTGGCGACTGAGGCTTGGCCAAATTTACACGATTCACCGGCAAAGGTGGACACGAGGGGGAGCTGCTCGGACGATCCGCGCGTGTATCGCAGTTGGTTCGGATGAGAGAGATACGTGGTGACAAGAGTCCGCAAAGAAGTAGCATCATTTGCGGTCAAGCAAGGAAGAACGCTGGAAACATATGAGAAGAGATAGACGGGATGATACTAAATTACGTACGACATATCCAGGGAAAGAAACATCTTGAAATTCAGAGATGAGGTTTGGGCCGCCGCGTAGCTACACAGATTTGAGATACAGGATGATCATAAACTTCCAGAGACTCACGCGTCTGCCACCCTAGCTGGTTGCCAATCATCACTACCCATGTTGAGTGCAAAGCCATCTATGCCAGAAGAATGGGCCAGTTTAATGTCGTTGAGCCAGTCTTGAGAAGTATATGGGAAAGTGTTCCCAACCATGTGGTGAGCAACGACGTATTTGTTGTTCAATGTCGTCGCATTATTAGATGAAGATGATGTTGCAGACACTGTCGAGCTTGCTCGACTAAAAAGTTGTGAGGAAGTGCGGTTCGGAAAGTGAATCGGTAACGCATCAGCGAAAGCAAAGAACAAGAATATAGAGAGTGTGAGAATCTGCATGATCGTAAGAATTCGTAAGGCACAGCCTGTAAGGAAGAGAAGGGTGAAGGAAGGAGATACTGTTTAGGAACAAAACGTATCATATTATTATAAGCGTTGAGAGTACAATGGTGAAAGTACAATGAACAAAGCGAAAACAAGCGCCAAACACGTTCAAACAAGCGCCCGATTATCTTTTTTAACGAATCGGAATATGTGACTACTACACAGGGGACAAAGTTGATGAAAATTTGGATAGAATCAAGGAAATGTGTCTCACATCATACTTGCAGATAGATTCACTCAATAAAGGTTCACT
>MU795622.1:0-15252 GCA_027886305.1 Lentinula aff. lateritia
TCTCGCAGATCGGATTATGTATATAAAGCCAGCTCCCCACTACCTGGTCCCTTATCTTGACCTCTCTGTCATTATCTTGGGACCAGGTATGTGCTACTTAGTATTACCTATGACTACGATACTCAATAAATCTCTGACATTATCTTGGGACCAGTCTGTCCACGCTCTGATCAGTTGCTCCGCCTCTACTGCCTGTTCAGTCGCTCTGCTCTGCCGCTTGCCCCGTTGCTCCACTTAGTCACTCCGTCTCTGATGCTTTGTGACAGATGAGTTGTATGGAAGCATATGGAAACAAATGGAACTAGTGGGATGAACATGTGATAAAATACAATAAACATGAGAAAAGAGATTGATGGGAACACACTGCTGATGGCACATCAAAGGGCACATCATAAGACTTTAAAACAATTAGTGTGTGAATATAGTGGGATTAATTTGAATAATAACAGCATAATCTTGCCAGAATAGTTTGGAATTTTTGCGGAATGTTTGCCGCATGGAGAGCATGAGACTCTTCAATGAAGCCATGGGTGAACGTGATGGCCGTATCCATCCCAATCTAAGCTTTTCCTCTAGGAATTCGTCTAAAGCCTTCTGTTCTAGTGGACTGAGGGGATAGACCTTACAATTGACTGGCTTGGAACCTGGCATTAGTTCTATGGCATGATCCCATGGACGTCTTTCTGGCATTTGGTCAAAGTCTTTTTTACTAAATACATCAGCAAACTCAGCAAGGTATGGAGCAGCGGCATCTGTAGTAGTAGTTTGTACTTTGATATGGCCTTGGTCAGAAAGATATCCGTCTCAATCGAACCAGAAGATCCTTCCACCATCGACAAGCTTTTCCTCTGTACTATCATCCTCAGGTGATTCATAGTGTGGCAAATACCCGCATTTGTCAGGACAACGTTCGAACGTTAACGTAGATTCCTTCCAATCAATGCTGGGATTATGGTAACATAGCCAGTCTATGCCTAGGAAGATATCCATCTTGCTTAGATTGGTAACTGCTATATCTATACATTTGGCATGATCCCCTATCACCATTCGGACTTGTACATAGCCTTCTATGGAACCATTCTTGTTCAGAGTGCTATTGGCATTATAAACTGGCATTTTGACTGGTAACTCCTTGACAGTGAGCTGGTGCTGTTCTACAAAATCTTTATTGATACAGGATCCTACTGTCTAGGAGGGCTTCCATTTCAATCTGCACAACATTGTTGATATTCTCAATAGTGGTTCACAACTTTAGCTCACGTCCTTGGGTACCTCGGACAAATCTCTTACAACTTTTGAGATTGGTAACTGCTCCAGTTGCGGTTGCATGACTCAGATTTTGTATAACCAATACCGTTTCTTCCGATGCTTCTCTGACACGACTTTTAGGCATCCAGGCTCTAAGGATTCCTATAGCCATGGGGAGTTTGTCCATTTGTAACTGCTGCGCCACCCATTCAGGTGTGTTTGGTTCATATCTCACAGGTTTTTTCTCAGTTTGGGTTGTCATTGTAGATAAGTTATTTTTATTGGATGTACCAGTAGTACCAAATTCAAAACTAAATTGACTGTCTACATATGACAATGATGAAAAGTCCAATACTGATTCTGAGATTGGCCCCAGCAGACCTGCGTCTACTGCTGGGGCAGGACAAAACCCAATTCCTTGGCCATAGCCTCCTGATCTTCTTGTGTCATCCAGCTCCACATGCCTCTGACAAACTGCAGTTTCAGTGCTTTCTCTGGACAGAACTTCGCAATGTGGCCTTGCTTGCCACAATGGAAGCATTCCCTGTTGCGACGCGCAGCGTCGATGTCCATTGGTCTGCCTGCACCTTTGAAAGGTTCCGTCTTTCCTATCCTGGGTGGGTACCGCAGGGGTTGGAGTCTTGGGCACTGGAGCCTGTGTCTGTGGTTGCCATTTCTGGTTACTAGGTCCTTGCCCAGCATTTCGCTGGTATCTGCTTGACCAGTTGCGTCACATTTCTTCATGACACCACCACATGTCATTGATGCTGATAATCTTCTGTTTGAGCTCATCAAACTTCTCCATTCGCTCATTACTGGTGCCATATACTTGATCGATCAGCTTTGGTTTTACATTCATCTTGATTAGCCTGATGATATAAGGGGCATCCTTGGCATATCCAGCATCTCGCATGATGACTTCAAATTCCTTGAAGAAATCCTCGGCCCTCTCATTGGGGCCCTGACGGAGATGTTCTAGTCTCTCCTGTGCATTCTCTGTAAGTCCTTTATCTGGGAAGGAGGCATTCGATGCGTCCTTGAATCCTTTCCATGTGATAGCCCATTCTTCCTTGTCATCGTCGAAGTTATCATCCGTGTAATTCTGGACCCAGCTACTGACTTTGGGATCGCAATGTCAATTCTCTCATTGTCTGTAGTGACTCTGTTCCTTGGATCACGAATATAAGCAAAGAGGGTATGGTGTCACTCTTTGAACTGGGTTTTATTGCCGTCAAAGATACTAGGTTCTCTGAGCAATGACTTGCCATGAACATGAGGAGTGGTGACAGGAGTAGTGGGGGCAGGATCAGAAGTAGGGTTAGACATGCTGTAGTGGGGTGATGTGTAGGCAGGTATGAATGAGGTGATGTTTCATTCAATTGAAGATGAAGTGGATGGAGCAGATGAGTTGGGGGTGCGGGGACGATTTGTTTATACCGAAAGCCTAGGTTGTCCTAGTCTTGAGGTAGAATCCATTGTAAGGAAGATGAGTTACTAATGCAACTTGGTGGTGATGATGGGAAAATGTATGATTGGATTTGTAGAAGTCAGGAGTGATGTGGGGAAGATTTTGAAAATAGAGTAAAATGATGTGGAAAGCAGCCTTCCACTCTCGGTTGATGAACAGATGCACCCTTCCTGTCTAGGTATGGAGCTCGTTGTGCACGCGAAGACCCCTCTCCAAAGATTAGTGATCAGTCAACACTTTCATCTGCCAGTACGGTGTCGGACTCAACATTACACCTTTGTACTATAGGCAACACTGCTTGAATAGAGAGTAGAAGTCTGTGAAGGGTTGGTAAAAATGTGAACGGGGATAACTGTGATAGGGATATGATCGCGTAGCGTGTGATAGGTGGTAAGAGTAGCTTTGATCTTCTGTCAGCGACTGGTTCTAGTGACGGGTATCACCAGGTATCACACTTCAGAGAAAGCTTAGAAAGGTGGAGCGATAAAGAGGACAAGCAGAGTTCTGGGCTAAACCAGGTAGAATAGACGAGATCAAAGCTAAGAAAATACAGTAAGTAACTACAGTCTATATACAAGTAAACAACCCTCCGCCCTAGTAATGCCCAATGCCCTGGGTTAGTAGTAAACATGAGTAGGACATAAGTAAAGCAATGTTTAAGTAATGAAAGCTCAATTGTCATGCTGTATATGTGTTGTGAGACTGCTGTGTTTAATATAAGTAAATGAAAAGCCCATGTTGTATCAGTAAGCATGAATAATAGGTCAGGTGACAAGATAAGACAAGATATAGGATAAGGGAGATAGAAGATAAGACAAGGGATAAAAGATAAGACAAGGGATAAAGGATAAGACAAGGGATAAGAAAAAGATAAGATGAAAAGAAGTGATCGTAACAATAATCTCACAAAGAATAGGGGTACATGATATCCGGACGTTGGGACATCAAGTCATTGTTGATATTGGGACATAGGGACATCGAGATGTCAAAACAATGTCATCAACATTGATACATCAAGATGTTGAAAGGGTTGCAAATGTCGGGACATCAGGAGGTGGGTGTAAGACCTGGGTCGGAATTGGTTTTAGGGGTGGAGTTCATATGAGTAGTTTACATTGTAGCATGCTAGGAGCAAGCTGGAGGTCAAAGGAAGCTACGGGAACTGCGACTGAGCACTGGAATGACCTAGTAGTAGTACGGGAATAAGGTTTGACCCTTGAGAAGGTTCCTGAGTGTTCCAGGGATGTCCCTAGGATGATAATCAGAGTGAGTTGATGAACTCAAGAATAGAGGAGCGTTGAAAGGATTGTGCATTATAAGTGGTGGGAGCTATGAATGTCAATGTAGGATTGTTAGAGCTAGTAGGAGACATGAACTGTAGGAGTAGGAGCTCCTAATGGAAGTATAAGCCCAGGAAGGAGGTCCCGGGACAAGAGAGGGTAGTGATTGGTGTTCCCAAGTGGTGGAGGTGGTAACAGAGAAGTAATACGCGGGTAGGTGTTGTGGGGAGCTTCAATATTACTTAGAATTAAGATCCCAGGACTTATGGAGGAAGTAGGGAGCTTATGGAGTTGTTGGGGAGGTTGGCTCACTGAAACAATAGACATTTGGGCAGCTTGAGAATTGTTTGAGGGAGGTTGGGAACTCACTCGGGATGCTTAAACGTGAAGTAAAAGTGTGTATTGGATTGCATAGGCAATCGTAGAGACAAGAGACAGAAGTAGAGAGACTGAGAGTAAAGAAACAGAGAGTAAAGGAAGTTCTGTATAGGTAGCAGGTACAAAGGGACAGGGACTGGACCTATGTACAGGGTGTGTGTTCAAAATATACCAAGCTCGGGAGGTTTATGCTACGGGGCTATTTATATAAGGGAGCTGAAGGAGACATGGGAGCATTGTATGAAGTGGGCACTTAATAGGGATGGTCTAAAAGTACATGAGGATGAAATGATGGACATATGTATGAATTCTTGGGGTTGGCTGTTAGATGGATGTTGGAGTGTTGGCTTAGTAGCATCATTACTGTGGTAGCGTGGTGGATGTCTCAAGGTGGGATTTCATGTCATGAGGTTCCTTGTAGAGAGGAGGAGATTCAGAGGCATTGTTGGGGTACAGAGGGAGGTTTGGGAATGCTGTAGGTTAGTGCCAGGGCATGACAGTTGTGAGCGGAGCAGCTGCCCTCATTCATAGTGGAATCTTTGCTGTCATTACACTGAGTCCTGTTTGTCTTGTGTGTGTATTTCTACACTGCTCCTTACGATTTCCGGACATCATATCAAGTGTTTCCCTGATACAACTGAGTATTTCTGTATTTAAATTGAGGGTTTTGGCCACTGTGTCTATCTTCTGGTCCTGTTTTCGGGGTATGTTTTTATTAAATTGCTGTAGGTGAGAGTAAATCTCCGCCATCATCTTTGTCTGGTTACTGAATAAACTTGTCAGATCAAGTCTGTGGATCATGAAAGAACCTACAATATCTACAGGGCTATGATTACGAGGCTGAGAGCCTGACTGAGCTTGTGGCTGAGCAGAGCCAGGCTGCCGAGAAGATCCAGGCTGAGTATCTTCATTGACTTGTCTTTTTTTTAATTTCTGGATGGTTGGCGACGGTGGTTGCTTATAGATATACATTTGAAGCTTATTCTTTACAGATATATATGATAAGACACACCTGCGGCATTTGGTTTCTAAAGCCTATATAAAACCTTGGAGTAGCATCAATATTGACCATTTCATGATCTCTAGGTGGGGGAGTTTGTGGTGGAGGAGTTTGTGGTGGAGGAGCTTGTGGAGGAGGTGCCTGTGGTGCAGGGGCTTGTGGTGCAGGGGCTTGTGGTGCAGGGGCCTGTGGTAGAGGGGCCTGTGGTAGAGGGTTTGGCAGTGCAGGAGTTTGAACTGGACCATAAGATGCATTGTGTAATGAATACAGGACCAAGAACGAGTTCTGTGGCTGTGGTGGAGCCTGAATTGGACTCCCTGGAGAAACCTGTGGTGTCATTGGCAAGGGCTGTGGATTCTGTGGATTTGGTGGCAGCAGATTTGTTTGAGTAGGGCTCTGAGGTGCTTGCACATCATCTGAATCTATAGTTATTCAAGACTCTGACTATAATCTTTGACTATATTGGTGTTATCCATCAAGAAACCTGAGACAAATGCGAGACCAGGAACTTTCATCTTCAAAGGAATCCGGACGGTATAATTTCACGTTCTGCCAGTGCATTCTGCATTCCGACGGATTTGCGTTCAAGATCATTGCATTCAAACATTTGTGTTCATGTCTAACATAGCTGCATTCAGGTTAAGTATTTATCATATTGACTTAACTTTTCCATTGAGCATTATGTACAAGTAACCTATGTAGTCTACCTTTCAGTACATCTGAAACCATCTATATTGATTTGTCTGAAACATTTTAAGTTGAAACAACAAAATACCCAAGAAATTGAATTGGGGCACATAAATTTTGCAGCTACACCTGCAGTAACAGTCACTGCATGGTAGCTGCACTCCACTACAGTGTATCTTGCAACATTATTACAGCCTATGGATACTGGCATTTAATGGGATTTCAAGGAAGATTTACAAATATCCAAGGTGAGCTAATCTAGGCATCCCAAGACTTCCTACTCACCAATGATCAGTGTACACTCCATGTACTTGAGACGCAGGTCTTCTTTCCATTGGTTTGAGCTTGTGCTCAAGCACTCATATAACATCTGCAAAACCTGTATATTTGGCTAAGGGTCCAAAAGCAGTTGAGAGCATTTCCCAGCAGTGAAAGCACTCAGTGCAAACTGCTCTCAGTGCTTTCAGTACTGGGATCTGCTCTCAGCCCTTAGCCAAATATCCATGTTTTGTAGATTCAAATACCTCAGTTACTTTATAGTTAACTGAGGTGGGCAAAACTAACATATACCTTATAATACCGAGCTAACCAGCTGTAGTTAAACCTTGGCAGGTAGATATTAATATCAGTTACTTTCTAGTTAACTGAGTTAAACCTTGACAGATTATGAGACTCATTGTCTAAACTAAATAGAAATCACCAGTGATAAAAGAATTTAATTCAAGCATTCACAAAAATGTCTTTTGGGAACAGCCCAAATTTACCAAGACTCCCCAGTGTGAAACAACTTGTCAGAGAGGCCATATAAGCGCAAAGACCAGTTTGCAGTGCAGTCAAAGGGACTGACAGGCTATATTGACGGTAACATATCTAGACCAAACCTGGCCTCCTACCCGGGACCAATATACCCATCAACAACACAGGCCACCACACTGCTATTTAGCCCAACCCCATGTTTCGAAGAATGGGAGGCAAGAGATAGATGTACACAGCAGTTAAGGAACAAGGAGGAAGTAGCACCATATCCGGTGAAGCTGGGAAGTTCCAGCCAGATACTTGGGATGGGTACAGTACAATTCATCACATAAATTAAGCATAGTGAGAGAGAGTAATTCAACTCCACAGTGGGAAGCACACACCATTGTTTGAGCACAACCTTATCTCACTCTCAACACTAGACAGCCGAGAAATGAGAGGAGAGTGGGGACTAGGGATTATGACTGTAAGAACAGCAGGAGGTACCTGTAGTTATCCTCACCTGGCACAGGAGACTAGGACATGTAGGAATCTGCTGTATCCTATGAATGTTGAATCATAGACTGGTGGATGGCCTAAATATCACCAGTTGGGAAGTTCAAAACTTGTTTCTTTACTTTGCCTACATCATACAGAGTAGTGGGGTGTTGGAGATACTCTGTATGTAAATAAAGACCTGCTTGGACTTGCCTTTTCTATAAATAGTGTTATAACCATATACTATACATTTACTGATATATCACATGTTGTGGCATACTTGTACACCCCAGTTGTCTTAGAGGTGAGTTCTATAGCCTATTTTATGCACACAACTTGAGTACTAACTTAGGACAGTTTAATCTACATTTACAGGTATATACTTTAATTTAGTTGTTTCACAGTCTACATTAACATAATTTGCTTTGACATATGAATACATAGTTGTGATTAGGAAACTGTACAGTGCCATCTAGATCATGTATTCTAGAGTACTTAAGCTCCCTCAATTGTCTTGTTTTTAACTGAAGTAAGCTCAATAATACATATCTGATATAAAACATACTAACTTACGATAGCTAAACCCTATGCCAACAAATGCAGTTGCCTTATCATCAACTGAGTTTATTGACTTCTACAAGTGAGAGTGCAATGACAAAGCTCACAATGATGAATAGTCAGGCTTGGATTGTACAGTCCAGCAAGCTACAGTGTTTAAAACAGTAAGCTTTAGGATGCAACAAATTCACCTCAAAGTATGATCACACTGGGGACGTGGTCAAAATTTGATAATGCAGTCATTGATATTCAAGAATGTAAAATATTCAAAACTAACTCATAATTTGCAATTTGATTTTGAGTGGAGCTGGAACACACCTGAATGCATGGAACACAGGTGAATGCCAAGATCAAGAATAAACACATATAAGGTGAATGCACCTAAACACACCTGAATGCATATGGACGCAACATCAATTCATCAAATTTGCATTCATACATTGATTGTGTTCTGAGTATACATAAATATTGTTAAATTTCAGTGTTTTAACTTAAATGTAACTATTGTTCCACTATTTATTACATATTGTACAGTTTATGCATACATTGAGTACACTACAATCTACTACAGTGGAAGTAATTGATGATTGAACACTCAAAATCATATTATTGAACATAATATGATTTTGAATGAACGCATATGAATGCATCAAACGTGAATGTGAATGCAGAACGCACCTGCGGAACACAAAATTCTACCTACCAAAAGGAATCAATGAATCAATGTTTTATTTTCAGAGGTTCAAATTGTAGTCAAGTGATCATTGATATAACCATGCATCTGATCAAAAACATGCACAAACAGCGACCTTCACTAATTTTGTGCAAGTGTCACCCTGTGTCACTATCTGAATCTTCTCCTTATCCCTCCTTATCACACATGTCTTCGAACAATCTTTGAAGAAACTTGCCATCGTCGGATCTTACTTTATTTGAGTAAATATGTATATATGAGGAGACATCGTCTCATTCAAGCAAACATCATCCACGGTATTATAGGATATCACCTTCACAAGCTCAGGTCTGATGAGTTCTTAGTATGTTGTACTGACTGAAGAACCCAGTACATGCCAGCAGATCTCCCAAGCTGATTAGGATTTCCTTGATTGACATTGAAGATGGGCCTGATGATCCAGTACAATGCACCACAGGAGTTGGTGGAGGTGGAGGCATTGCAGGAACAGATAACTTTGCAAGATATTCCAGCAATTGACTAGAATCCATCTCTATCTAGGGTGTAGGGAATAACAATGACATTGCGACAACTATAGCTATCAGGAGGAAGATAATGTATCTTACATTTGTGACTATATGTATCTGTGTGCTGTCATGTTATCACAGAAAGATTTCTTTAAAAAGCATAACTCACGATCTTGAATAGAACAAACTGCAACTTGGATACATGAGAGGAACTATCCTCGGGATTTTCTGTCCATATCAGGATTGACAGCAATGGAATGTGATTGTGATGCCTTTTCCCATGCTTCGCCTCAAAGATGACTGCATATCCCTTTGACATTCCCATAACTTTGGAACTCGTGAAACAGTGGCATAGGAGGCACATCAGAAAGCGTCAACCAAAGCGGAGCCACTGGAACCTACTGGAAAAGCAGGCAAAGGATGACAAGGAATAAGTAGCAGGACCAACAAGGAGAACAGGGAGCAAGAAGGGAGAAGAAGAAGGGAAGGGCGGAGGAGCATGGCTAATGACTTAACAACAAAACAACACGACACAATGAATACTATGATTTCCCTTACAATTCTCACTTTCTCTCTTCTGATCTTGTATTCTTTTATTTCTTCTTTAAACCATTTTTCGTTTCGTTCAATCACTTATCATGCTACTCACTAATCATATCAAGAATAAAAAAACAGTTCAATATTCAAGAAACTGGCATACGACACTAGACAAGATCAAGAAAAAGGACAAAATAACAGCAAGATTATGGACTACTACAAATTTGGACTGGACCTCTCGTTTTTAATCACTGCGTCGCCATGGATCCTAGCCTCAAATTCCTCATGAGACTCATACAAATCCCCGTCGTCATCGTCAACCATAGTAAGGCCAATGACACTGGGAATAACGGGAACGGAGGAGAGGGGAGGCCTAGGAGAAGAAGAGCGGGAATCTGGAAGGAAAAGAGGGGTCCTAGCAACCATGGGAGCTTCCGAATCACCAACAAGAAACTCCTCATCCTGTCCCTCCTCCAAAGCCGTAACCTCCCCACGAGGACCAATCTCTGTAGAACCTTCTATACTAGGAGGAACTGGAGGCTCGTCCCCTACCATGGGAGTATCCTCATCATCTTCCGTTGCTGTAATGGGTTCCCCCGCGGAGCCAAGGGATTCCAAGGAAGTTGGGAACCGATATCTAGGACCAGGGGGATCAATCATATCACGAATATAGTTCACAATAAGACGTTCCCAGGTCACCATAATGGAATCCATGGCAGGGACGACAGGAAGGTGATCCAACGTAGGAGTTGGGGGAAGGGGTATCTGAAGAGGAGGTTCCACTGAATCAGGGCGAGCATCGACGAAACCTGCATGCTGAGCGGCAGTGAGAAAAGTGTCGTGGGAGGGAAATCAAGAATAGGACAACATCTCCTGATATAGACCATCGAATTGAGCGGAGATGCAACTTGCCATGAGTAAATCGGGCCTGGGTCAAGTACTCCAATACAAGTTCAACGACGGATGGGAGGCGATCAGGAGTGTGAGTGAGGCCTCGGTACAACAGAAGGGTAACCACTTCCAGGAGACCCCCGACATGCCGATCGTGGTAATGAAGCAGGTTAGCAGGGTCCGCAGTATAGAGTTGATGAGCAAAGGTGGCCAAATGACGGACCAATGCCTCCGACGCGTCAAGTTTTCTCTGTAGCTCCGAGAGGGATGGCAACTCAACCTCATTTAGACCCTTGTCTTCAGGATATTGCCTAATCAATCCTTTGGCAACATGAGCCCTGTCCCGGTACTGACAAACCATGTCCTCCAGCTCCTCAAGACGATCTCGTTGCTGCATTGCGCAAGCATTAGCAGAGTCGAGCTCCGCATAAGCGTCAAAGGAATGCTGCTCAACATCGGCAACCTGCTTGCGGAGCTCTGCAATCTCCTGCTTTTGTTTCCTAGCCACCTCCTTGGAGATACCCACTTCAGATTGGGCAATATAAAAGCGGATCAGTATGTCCTGAAGTAAGAAACCTCTCAGAAACATCAAAAGGAATGGGAAGAGAAGGGGGACTATACCTCAGAAGGAGGCTCTGGCAACTCTGCTTCAATGGCCTGAAACTGGGTCAGGACTCGCTGATACTCCTCATGCTCCACTGCTACCTCCTCAAGAGATCGACGACTAGCCTCCAGTTCCTTACTACAAAGGTCCAATGAAGAAGAAGTGTCACAAAGAAGAGAGGTCAGAGTAGAGTTCTGACCCTGGGCCTGGGTAAGGAGCGTCCGGAGCTCCTCCACCTCTGCTTTCAAGCGGTCATTCTCAGCCTTCAGAGCAGAGGTGGCTTGAGAACGAGGATAAGGGCGCAAGGGCTCCTGAGAACACTGGACAGGCATATTGATCAGACGGAAACGAAAAAAGCGAGGACAAAACACAATACTGACCTGTTGCTTGGAAGGGGTTTTTATCCTCATTCGAAACAAGTCCTCCACTGTGTTTGGTGGCGCAAACTGCTCGGATGAACCGCTTGGCACAACTTGACGGCGGAGCCCACTAGATCCCTGAGATCGAGATGGGATGTTAGCCGACGGAGGGTTGAGAACCTCAGGGGCAGGACGACCCAGTTCCGGCAGACTTGGAGGGAGCTCCGAATTAGGAATACGGGAGGATGGAGAACGAGGACGACACGGCGGTAGTCAGAGGTCCCCTCCCCCTCCGGAGCAGAGCTCTCGACATGGGACGGGACATTGACGTCTGGGAGTAGAAGCCAACCCTACCTTCGAGCCTGGATTTAACTTCACGGGCCTCTTCTGCTTTTTTGGGATAGAAGGGGGTGGGAGGGGGGAGGGACCATGAGCCAGAGGAGGGGAAAGAGGAACTACGGACCCAGGAAACAATGGTTGGCATTGATGGAACTCCCAGAGCTCCTGACAATCCAACTCTTGCTGATAATGATTGTCCAAAAGATTCAACTCAAGCAGTGCCACTGTCAAAGTAGTACTCTGCTTGATCTGATTGGCAATACTCAGCCATTGTTCTGGAGGTAGGGAATATCATGTTCGCTGACCAGGATCCCCATGAAATTCTAAGAAACAATGAGCGAAGGCCAAATCCCAAGAACATTTACGGGCAAAATAGCAAAAACGTGCTAAACGGCCAAGAACACAAGGCATCTTGTTGTCACAATTACTACATCTAGCGAGATGAGGGACCACCGAGCAACTACCTTCCTTCTTACCACAAATGCAATGGGAACAAGGTAGTCCGGCAGCAGCGAGGATCGTCAACAACATACCGAGCCAAAGATATGCCTAAAACCAACTTGAACAACGATAACTGGCCAAGAGAAGGATCCTCCACGGTGGAGGTAATCTAGTCAATGTCATGGTTTTCAGAATTGGGGGGTGGTTGGATCCCCACAGATGAGGAGGTTCCAGAAGCAGCATCAATAGGAGTAGAAGGCATTGTTAACTGAGTTTGACCCTGGTGAGAATGAGGAAGACTGAGGGAAGGGTGACTTCAAGCAAGAAGAGACTTATAAACAGAAAATTGTAAGTCACGTGAAGCACATGGCTATGATACCTCCTCCTCGAGGGCTCGGAGGAGTAAACGGGGGGTACTGTAATGCCCTGTCAGTAGAACTCCCTTCCCAAATACATCCGGAACCACCCAGAATTGCCTCACGAACAGATCAGCCTTTCTGCTCCTCTTAACAAACCTCCCACGGATGTCCCATAACCCACTGAACACTCGCCAACCTCCTGACCAATACTAACCTCCAACTAAAGCAGCAGCGTCGGGACGGCCTCACGTATACTGTCAAATGATCTATCAACCTAGCCTCATGGACTCCGCGCTGCACATCATCCCCATTGGATGCCCGTTTCCTATAATGTCTCCTTGCCTATTCATTTCGCCTATATAAGTACCCTCGTAGCATAAACGTCCCCAGTGTGGTATATTTTGAACACACACCCTTTTGCATAGGTCCAGTCCCTGTCCCTTTGTACCTGCTAACCATACGGAATTCTCTTCACTCTCTCTTTCTCTATCTCTGTTTCTCTACTCTTGTCTTTCATCTCTATGATTGTCTATATGATCCAATACACACTTTTACTCCACATGTAAGCAACCCAAGTAAGTCTTCGAGCTCCCTCGATCAATACTAAAGCTCCCCAATGTCCATCATTTTGGTGAGCCAACCTCCCCCAAATGTCTCCAAGCTCCCCAAGTGCTCCACGAGCTCTGGGGCCTTGACCTAGGTAACGTCGAACTACGTGCCACTTCTTCGTTACTACCTCCCACACTTGAGGACGTCAGCCGCTACCTCCACTTCCTGGGACCTCCTTCCCAGGCTTACACTCCGTCGGGAGCTCTCACGTTCGGACCTCACCTCAGCTATGATCTACAACAATCCTGTGTTGATGCTACTACCTACTTAAACTCGTACGATGCAACATTCTGACGCTCTCTAGCTTCTGGTTACCTTTAGCCCACCCTTTAACGTCCTAGGGCTCTCCCAGGACCTCCTAGGAACCTCACCTGTAGGACCATTACATCCACATGACGTGCCATCTGAGCCTTGGGAAATCATAGGAACAGATATGATCGGGGAGTTACCAGAGTCTGGAAGGTATAATGCCATCAGTGTGTTTGTTGATCACTTCACGAAGAGATTACGGCTCTTTGCCACACATACTACGATAACATCTGAAGGAATGGCACGTGTCTATTGTGACAAAGTATTCCCGGTCCATGGAATGCCCCGGAAGATTGTGCATGATCGAGGCCCTCAGTACCACGCCTGCTTCATGAAGGAACTGTACAAGTTGCTGGGAATCGAAAGCAACTATACAACTGCATACCATCCTCAGACTAATGGCCAGACGGAACAAATAAATCAAGAAATCGAACATTACATCCATCTTTTTGTGAATCATCATCAGAATGATTGGCACGAATGGCTTCCTATGATGGAGTTTGCATATAACAATCAAGTACACTCAGCTACGAAAGTTTCACCCTTCTATGCAGACAATGGCAGACACCCATACAAAGGAACCACACCGAAGATGACGTCACAAAACCCAACAGCACAGGAGTTGGCCGATAATATGAAACAGATCAGGGAAGAAGTAGGATCGGCGCTGAAAAAGGCCGCTGAGGACATGAAGCACCAATATGACAAACACCACAATGAGGCAATAGAGTATAAGGCTGGTGACAAATTTTGGCTTGAAGGAACCAACATAAAGACAGATTGCCCAATGAAGAAGCTAGGTGATAAACAATTTGGACCATTTAAAGTTTTTGAAAAGATCGGACCCAAAGATCGGACCCAGCTCGTACAAACTCGACATTCCTTGCACGTGGAAAAGAATCCATAACATTTTCAACAAAACACACCTATTCCCATACCATGAACCCCAGTTCCCGACACAGCCCTGAAACACTGAACCACCTCCAGAAGTAGTAGGAGAAGAGGAAGAGTATGAAGTAGAGGAGGTAGTTGATTCACGCAAGTATTGGAATGGCATCCAGTACAAGGTAAAATGGAAAGGTTATGGACCACATGAAATGACGTGGGAACCTGCAGCTAATATGAGGAATGCCAAAGAAGCTGTTCAGGACTTCCACAAGAAGTATCCTAACAAGCCCAGGCCTTGAATCCTTAAACAGATCAAGATTCCGATTGCTCAGTTCCCCACTGAATTGTTCCAACCAATCCCTACCCCAGACATAGAACCAGTCCCAAGTAACATGCCGTCTGAAGCACTTGTCAACCGACTTGCGCATCATGGAATTCGCGCCTTAAGAGGGGGGTAATGTTACGATCACTTCTTTTCATCTTATCTTTTCCTTATCTTGTCTTATCTTTTATCTCCCTTATCTTGTATCTTGTCTTATCTTGTCTTACATTGTCACCTGACCTATTATTATTATTTTTTTTGGTGGAGCATTGATGGATTGGGTCGGCACGACAAGGTCGGCTTCCCTCACTTGCTGGAAATGCCAGGGGTTTAAACCTAGCAGAGACTGTCACAAAGCGTCAGAGACGGGGTGACTAAGCAGAGCAACGGGGCAAGCGGCAGAGCAGAACGACGGAGCAAGCGGTAGAGGCGGAGCGACTGATCCCAAGCTGGTCCCAAGATAATGACAGAGATATATTGAGTATCGTAGTCATAGGTAATACTAAGTAAACACATACCTGGTCCCAAGATAATGACAGAGA
>MU795623.1:0-15215 GCA_027886305.1 Lentinula aff. lateritia
TTTCAGATTTTCCTTGTATTCCACCACCAATAATTGACATCTTTGTCCTATTCATCATCTTCAACCATTTCACTGCACCATAAATGTCTTCCTGAACCTGCATCCATGAAAGTGTGCCACAATCTGCTCTTTTAGAAGCCTCATTGACCACACTTGATTTACAAAACTCTCTATGCCCATGGAGGGGAGACATTGCATATGGGCCCAGGTATCCAATCACCACCTTTTTTCTGTTTCATCATCTGGGTAATCCACATACAGTTACAAAGCTGCATCCAAATGTGTCCCTGAACCCCAAAAACATTGCAAATACTGATGCCATTTTGCTAAACAAAATTTGAATGCACAAACCCTGTTGCAGGCCAATCAATATAATGTCAAGTCATTGAACTATGACTTACATTCTTGCCTTGGATCTTCATGTATTCCATGCAATAATCTTGAAAACAATTGGTACACTGTCCTAGTCCAACCTCATCATTGACATTATATCTCTCCATAGTGGATATGACTCTAACAACAGTGTACGTGTGATGGATGTACCCATGGATACATGCAAAAAATGCAGCATGAATTGGCCTCCAATGACAGATTTTGCTCTTGTCTGCACTCCTACCAACACAGCTGCATCTTTGATGTAACTTTTGAGTGAATGCAGCATTTTCCATTGCAACAGCAGGGTTGCAAGAGACTTTTTGAATCTTCACAGGACAAGAAGCAACCTGCAATACACTGCACAGTTGTAGCATTTTGGGTGCAAACACAGGGGGCATTACCAACCACCAATTGTGCAGAAGGAGTTGTTTAACAGGCATGAAGAATGGGAGCACAAGTGTTAGCACAAAGTGTTGAAGATGCTTTGGAGTACCTACGAGGGAGGTTGATACAACATTGAATATGAGAAAATGACAATTTTGTCAGGTACATCCATTTCATGGGGAATTGTTCTGTCATACACACTGGATCAGTGTGTACATTTGTTTGGTTTGGGACACGGGATTCAACAAATTTTTGTTGAAGTCCGTTTCTTCCATTTCATCTCTTCCATCATCTATTTCAAAAGGGCTTCCACTTCAAGTACAACCTGCCTCGACCACACTTCTTCCCACCTCCCTATTAGAGGCTCAGGATCTTTTAGCGGGTCTCAAGTCTAAGTCCATGCTCCCTATGTTTTTCGAAAGCGCAGAATACCGACGACTGTTGGATGGTGATTACATTCCACCTTGCCTCAGCTCTGAAATGTCCCTAGATTACGATGGTTCAAGCCCACTTCCCTTATTCTTGTACCCTTGAACCCTCATTCCTTTTTCATTTTCCAGCAATTCTTTACTCCCTTTGTCTGTAGCCTCTGGTTTGGACTTATTTTATTCTGCTTGTATGACCATCCAGTCTTTACAAGCACTGGTTGAGGCATCATCTCCAGTTGATTCAGATGAGTTGTACAATGCCTTTGAAGAAGGAGTGCCCTTCTTAGTATGTTATCTGCTTGCTTTCTCCTTCGCTTTTGTTAATTAATTTCCATTTCAGACTTATATTCATGACTTTTGGATTGGTCATGCAAATTGTCCTTTGTTTGCAGAACTCATCCTTTTGACTGCCAACTCCTTATCTCAAAGCCTTCCCACTTTCCTTCGGGATAACTTAGAACAACAATGGGGAATTCCCCCTGATCATCAGTCTCTGCCTTTGGTTTGTCATTTCATTAATCTTGACATTTCATTTCGTTTTAATTTGATTCATAGGGCTCTTGGGATTTTAAGTGCTTTCCTGTCATCCCAATTCCCTTTTGTCTATGGTTTCGCGAGGGCAGTGCAATGATGCGTTTGGTCCCTGCCAAGGATTTAGAGTCCTTCATATTGCTTCATTTGTCAACAACGGGTCCACGTCCTCTACTTGAGGCTTCTCCAGCTACTTCTCCTGTAGAGGATTCTCCCCCTCCTTTGGGAGGTCATCAATCAGTGGGTCCTCCCAAACAGAATAAATGCAAACATGAACTGGCCAGCCTTATGGCTGATGCCTCTATTATCCGTCCGTGTTTTTCTATTTATTTCATTTATTCTAATTCATTTTCTTAGTAAATCATCGTTCAAATATCAAGACTCCTCTTAAAAAAGATCCTCTGGAGTTTTCCAAAGCTTTTGCTTCAAAGAAAAAGGTGGTGGAGAAGCCTCCTCCAAGGCCCAAAGCAACAGCTCAATCCAAAACCACTGTCAAAGTGGAAGAGGAATCCCGGGTGTCTCCTGAGTTGGAAGAGCCTGATATCCCTTCTTATCAAATCAAACGTGTCCAGCTTCCTCCTCACAACCATCAGACAGCAAAAGGTAAAGCACGTCAGGTGGAGGTTGTGGATGTTGATGAGTCCGAGACAGAGGAGGAGGTGATACCGGTGATACCTCCACCCTTGAAACGGCTCAAGTCTTCTAAGTTCGCCCCAGCCTTTTTCAAAGCCTCAAGTTTCCGTCCCGCCCTGCTCATTGATGACCAGGGTCACTTGAAATTACCAGGGGACTTGGTGGGGGGATTTACTCCTTTTAAACATATTGAACATGCCTGAGTAAGTTTCCAGCTTACTCTTAGTTTATTTAATCTAATTCATCTTGTATTTATTTGAATAGAACAGTGCGCCTTTGCAGCGTCAAAACCCTATATTTGCTGTAAACCCAGAGTTCCTCAACTTAGGTGTCATTTTGACCACCCAAAAGGCCAGCTTTACAATGCAGGATTTACTGCAAATTAACCATTCAATTTGTGATATAAGTTTCCATTCTTTTTCATATTCCTTTAATTATTCAATTGCATTTTGTAGCCTTCAATTCCAGCTCAAGCTTGTGTTTTGGCTCTGTCTTGAGGAGAGTTCAATCAAAACTCTTCACGGTTGCCAGGGCTTAAATGTGAGTCATGCCTCTCTCAGAGTCTCAAATGTATGTGTTCGCTAGATGTGGACTTGGCCATGGACACTCTCAACATGCTTCATGTTGCCACCACAAGCAGCACCCTTAGTAAGTCGTTTTCTTATAATTGATGTATTAATTTAATTCTTTTTGTTTAATCCCATTCCTTTAGATTTGACGAACTCCCTTTGACGTGCTCAGGAACTTTGTGCACAGCTGGACAGTCTTGGGGCTTTATTCGATCCGGCCCGCGAGCCATTCCTGCGGTCCCTCTTGGATCTGCAGCAGGCTGGCCAGGATCCAATTGTAGTACTTGAGGCCCTTAAGGCTGCCAAGCCTCAATGCGAAACTATTTCCCTTGAGGATAGGACTCTCTTGGCGACCTTATTTCAATGGTCTAGCCCCTTCAATTTGAATGGGTTAACTTTTGATAATCGAACGCCCGCAGAATGGATTGATTTACTCCGTAGCACACATTCTGGTACTTCTTTGGTGGAAATCACTTCTGATGGACACCTGGTTGACGCTTCACAGCCACCAGAACCCACAGTTGAAGTCTCGGAGGCCCTTGATGCTCAAGGTTCTCCTCCAATTACGCACATTGAGAAGGATTCAGCAGTTGAAGACACAACAAGCCTTCCAGAGGAAAGTCCTATTCAAATGGAATTTGACCTTCCTCCCATTGAAAGTTTGGCTAAGCCAACTCCATTCTCCTGAAAAGGGGATCTGAGTTTGCTCAGGCTTTCAAAGCTCGGCTTTTGGGGGTCTTTGGGGCATTTATATATATATACATTTAAAAATTTTTTGTTTTTTGTTTTTACACATACAGGCTCATGCCCATTATCTCATTTATAGCTGACCACTCATGGTCAAATCGTTGTATGGGCTCCCAGCCCAAAATTTTCATTATGGACCTTTTCAGGACCAACGGTCACTTGAGACGATTTTGTTTTTATTAGATTTAATTAGTCTGATATCTTTTGTATCTTTTCTCTCTTGTATATACTCAATCTTCGAGCTTTTGTGCTTGTATCCATATTGATTTGAATGAGTGAATGTAAGTCATCAAGCAAAAGCTCTAAGCTTCTCCTATGAATAGGAGTAGAAACTAAGACTCTTTTCCGGATCCTGGCATGAAATTTCATGCAAGATCAGGTCTGTAAGACTTCACTGTCGTCTTTACCCTGAGTGCTCGAGTCAATCTCCGTTTGCCATTGATCATCATGGCATTGGGATGAATTCTCGACTCCACTTTCAGGTTCCAAGCACAGTTTCCCTTCTCATTCCGCATATTTTGACCTTCTGTATTAATCATTTTGAATTCTGGGTTGCTGCGTTCGCAACACTATTCAATCTAATTGCACAACTATTAGTCTAATTGAAATTTTGCAATTTTTCAATTAAATCGATATCTTCCTTCCCCAAACTAAAGAATCCAACTGTCCTCAGTTGTCCTAATTTGGTCAGGAGTTTTATTTCTTCAATTGGTATAAAGGCTCTGTCCATTTGGACTTCAACATGCTATATGTTCCAAGTCGACTTGCATTATTGAGCTCTCATCTTATACAAAGTTCCATCAACTGCTGTAATTGTTAATCCCGGCATGTCTGTTCAACTCAAGAAGGATCTTGATCTTGCTCAAGTTGCAGAGCCCAACTTGGGTACTTTGCAGCAGCTACTTGCTTCTTACAAAGGCAAGAAGACGAACAACCCCAACAAAGCAACAATTTCTGTGTTATGTTAGTCTACCGATGATACAACCCAAAATAATCTGAACTCGAAATGTCAGAACTTCGGCAGTTCATGCAGAGGTTCAGTGGTATATCTACAAGTCTACAGTACATTGTGGTTTGATACAGATTGCACAGATATTCACTGAAGATGATTCAAATAAGATTCTCGGCAGTATGACACAATTTGTCAAGACTATGCTCGGCGCCCACTGCCGGTGTCGGCTTTCCAAAGATCTGGACTTACTGTAATCTTTATTTTATTGTTCTTTCTCGCTACACATTCCCTTTTGCTTTAGTCCAGTTTTATTATCTTATTTCTTACCCTGATGGTACTAAACATACAGCCTTTATTAGTTAGTCTGGTGCCTCGCTCTGAGCCGCCGAGTAGTTGATATAAATACTCCTGTACTGTACTTTAGTTCCTCAGTTTAATTATCAACTTAGATTATCCTCTCCAACTTGGATCACCTTAGATCCTCGTCTCTTGCCTTTAAGTCTATCTTACTCCACCTTAGGACTTCAGTGTTCTTTGGTTTGCTCCTTGTCGTTGGCATTACCGCCGTGTCGGCTTGGCTGCTTCTGGTTCTATCCTTCTCTACTCTTGATCTCCGGGGACTAGCGGCGTAATGGCAGTGTTGTTAATAACTTCACCACTGTTCCATCACAGCTTCTGCCCTTAGTTACCGATCGGCCCTTGGCACGGCTTACTGGTATACAGTCGACTCCCTCTTAACCCATACCCCTATAAAACCATACTCCCTTATACTCCATACATTTTCTGGGTTACCGACCTTGTTTGCAGGGAAATGCCATGCATAACCCATAACTCTCCCATACCCCATAATCCATACCTTTTTGGGGGTATTCTCCGGTATATTTTTACCCATAACCCATACCTTGATTGCTATCATTGCATTCAATACTCCCAAAATGGGATCAGTAAATAGACAATTGGCACAAAATCAATACAAAACCAATAAAATGGTCAATTTACACTAATTTTGAGCTAACATAACCCATGATAACCCATGTGTGGGGTGTTACAGCTCCCGATTAGGCAAATTGTCATGTATGTCACTTGGTGTGACCACCCCATAAACCCATACTCTCCCATAGCCCATAGGTCTGGACCTCCACGGAGGGGTATGGGTTAAGAGGGAGCCGACTGTACATGATCTTAACACAATTGTACTCACTCAAACTACTAAAACCCATTCTTTATGTTGAGTGTACATTGCTTAAAGCATACTACATGTCAAAGTCAAAGACTATAACTTGTACCAAGCAAGAAAGACAGAAGTAGAGGCTAGTAATCATGGGCTGACATACTGCATATGCTCGGATTTCCAGAACAATAGCTAAAGCAGCTCAAAAGCATAATGAACTCAGAATGTATGACAGATATCTGATGCAACCAGGCACAGTTGAACAATAGCTAAAGCAGCTCAAAAGCATAATAAACTCGGAATGTATAACAGATATCTGATGCAACCAGGCACAGTGGCACAATAGCTAAATAAACTCAAGCACATGCTACATTATAAATTGGTGCCTGATGTTCATGCTTGTCTCGGAGTTTATCCGGAAGTCATATGGTTCAATGATATTACCACAGGGTCACCTCGGAGCAATATATTCCAAGCCATGTGCAGCCTAGTAGAAACCCTAGACCCTGGACTAGTTCTAGGCCCCCTGAAATTGCATATATACCAGTATAAACCTCGAAACAAAACAAGCTTGCTCCACCCCCACTTCTGTAGAAATTGCTAGTCCTACAATTTGAAGGGAGTTTAAGTTTCGGCATAGAAAGAATACCCTTGATTAGATAGAAAGAATTGTATAACTCAGAAAGATTGTACTATTTGACTTAAAGAAAGAAAGAAAAGTTATTCAGTACAAGCAAGTAAAGTTATTCAGTTCAGAAGTTACAGAGTTATCCTTGAATATCAAGCCCAAGTTTTATAGAACTTGTGAAAGAAAATCTATTACCCTTGTTATAACCAACAACTTAAAAGCATTTTGTACATTGAATATAATAAGTCTTTCTGTGCACCCCTCCGAACTTGTGTTTGACTTAGTTTTGTGTATTGGTGTTGGTGTTTGTGTGAGATTTATATTTATTCTTGCATTTGCATTTTGCACTTAGCCCAAAGTCAGCATATCACCGAGTATCTTCATGACCTCTTAGTATGTTTTCTCCATTCATTTAAATTGTTGGTATTAGATTAATACATTCTTTACTAGGAAAAGCCTGTTATGCTTTGTAGCCATGTCAGATAGGTTTCGAACCTGTCTGCATGTCAAAGTATTATCAATACTTTGTGCCTCGGGCACAAGCTATTTCCTGACGTTGTCAGTGATTCCCACTTTGAGCAACATCTTAAGTTCATGGCATTTGCCAATGATGCTCATGTACATATCACTTTGATTCATAATTATTTAATCTAATAGTTTTCCAGAACAATTTCATCAGGAATTGACTCCTTGATCGTGCTTGTTCTGTTTATTCAGATCACAAGGCCTCCCTTCATTCCGATAATTCTCGTATTATCAGGAAGTCCAAGAAGAAAGCTACTAGATCTGCTCTTTCTTGTGACGTCAAACATGAACTCAGATCTGTTCATTTTGACTCTGATGTCAAGGTAAATCTACAGATCTAATCTCATTTAATTTGATTTATCATTTTCGTTCAGATGAACTCTGCCTCCGAAGATGAGTTGGTATCTGGAACTGATCACAGTTTCAAACAGAAGCCCACTTTCTCTTTTATCAAGGTGAGTTAATCTGGTATCATATTCTTAGTTATGACCTATCATTTGTCATAAAATTGTCGCAGCACTCCCTATCCTAGCACTGGTTCCAACAAAGGATCCAATAAGGATGACAAGTCTGCTGTTAATGATGATCCCCTTTGTCCCAGCAGGATTCAATGCTCATCTGACAGTCATGCTTCTTCCAACTGCATGTCGTGTCTTGCAGAAGACAAAGGTGATTCAATCTAATTCAAATCCTTTTCAAATGGATTCTTATTATTGTTTTAGTTATCCATAGCAAGCATATCAATCACACTCTTGCTCAGGTCATATCTTCTAATCTCAATACTCTGCCAGCTCCTCTTGAGTTGCAAAGTACCAAATTCATTGCTGCTACACTGAACTTTCAAGCAGCTGAATTCAAGTTTAATGCAAACTTGGTCAAGACTTATGCTACTCATGCATGTATTGCCAAGGTAATTGCCGACGAAGCTTGTAGCATCTTGAAGAGTTGCCAAGATTCAGGTTCTGACTCTTCTGCTTTTGATGCCAGTTTTGCTACTGCTCAGAGTATTTCCACCACTGGTTCTGAGGACACTGTCGTCACTCCTACAGAGGTTGCTGTTCCAGTCATTAAGACCGTTGAATGCCACCACTCCGTTTACTCGTGGTGTTACTCCTATGATGGAAGACAAAGGACACGTCTCTACCTAGGTTTGCATTCAATCTAATTGATTTTTATTTAGACTACACAGGCGCAGCTGAAGATTAGTGTATATCCAAACCTGGTTTTTACCATTAAATTTATCCTTCAGGACTTGGTTGCCGGATAGCCTCGATCCAATATCTGATCATAATCAAAGGTTATGTTATAATTTTGGAACCTGTGATAGTTTTATTCCATCTTTTTGTCGAGACTCCATAATTACAAACCTCAAATGCATCCTCCATCTAACTTCTCTCCATTTGGTATGAATTTATCCATTCTTTGGTTAAAAAATATTACACATGACATCTTGTTTGCTCCTAATTGGCTGATGTATTGCAGGGCAGGTCGGAATTCAGAATATTTTGTTTCGTTTTGTTATTCTCCTCTTCCTCCTTCAATGAACCCACTTTCGGCTTAACATCAACCTCAACTCTAAACAATACTCAACGTTGTACAAGATTGCAAGATTCTACTTCAAGGCTGCAATCAATTCAAGTATGTCAAGGAGATGGATGTGCAAGACTGCAATTCCTGGAAGGCCGACGCTGCTATGCCTGAGATTTTTTCGCACTACCTATTTTATTTCGATTTCCTCGAGTCTGGACTGTAGTGGTTGGGTGGAGTAATAGATATACACTTAGGCTTGATGGGTCATGCAACAAGGTTGTTTACAGGTTAGAGTACACTGTATGTAATAGCATACTCAAGTCGAATGTTTTTTTTGCAATAGTTTTCACTCGGCTTATTTCGGAGAACCCCAAAGAATTGAATGGATGGAACCGGGGTTCGAATCCGGGACAATTCTAGAAAAATTCTCAATTTTGATATCTATCTATCCTCATTCTATCCTCATTCTAAAACCAATCAGGTTGCCCAATTTCAAAAGTGAACCTTTATTGAGTGAATCTATCTGCAAGTATGATGTGAGACACATTTCCTTGATTCTGTAAGACCTGGGTCAGAATAGGTCTTAGGGTAGGTTTTGGTATGAGGAGTTTATGTTGTAGCGTGCTAGGAGCAGGCTGGAGCTCGAAGGGAGCTACGGAAACCGCGACCGAGGACGGGAATGACCTAGTAGTGGCTGGGACTGAGAGATGTGACCCTTGAAGGGGTTCCTGTAAGGTCCAGGGAGGTCCCTAAGGCGTAGGTAGAGGAGGTAGAGGTACGGAACCTAGTAGCGTTGCGTAGGAGGAGTTGTACTCGCTAAAACGTCAATGTGAGATCGAATAGGTCATAGAGAGAATAGGTCTTGAGTGTATAAGCTCCTGAGAATGTATACGCCCGGGAGGGGAGGTCCCGGGAACTGGGGGTTAGAGGTGGACATCCTCAAGTGTTGGAGGTGGTAACGGAGAAGCGACACGTAGTTCGACGTTACTTAGATTGAGGTCCCAGAGCTTGTGGAGCAATTGGGGAGCTCAAGGAGGTTTTGGGGAGGTTAGCTCACCAAGGCGTTAGGCGTTGGGGAGCTTCAGTATTGTTTGAGGGAGCTCGGAGACTCACTCGGATTGCTTAGACGTGGAGTAAAAGCGTGTATTGGATCGTATAGACGATCGCAGAGACAATAGACAGGAGTTGAGAGAAACAGAGATAAAGAAACAGAGAGTAAAGAGAAATCTGTATGGTTAGCAGGTACTGTCAAGCCCATGCCTCGGGCCTCCATTCCGCCGCTCGGTATTCCGAAGATCCACCTTTATTGTAATCTTCCCTTATTGTTCTTTCTCGCTACACATACCCTTTCATTCTAGTCTCTCCTTATTGTCTTTTACTTTACCCTGCAGGACTACACGTACACCTCCTAGTAGTTAGTCTGGCACTCCGCACCGATGCGCCGCTCCGTAGATATAAATACTGCCTGTACGCTACTGTAGTTCTTCAGTTTAATTATCGACTTAGATTCCCTCCTTAACTCTTTGCTCCTCTAAGTCTTCAGGCTCAACGCCTTGAAGTACTCTCTCTACAGCCTTTGGACTTATAAGTTCTTTGGCTCGCTCCTCGTCACCGGCGGTACCACCGCTCCAACTTGGCTGCTACTTAGCTCCTCCCTTCTATACTCTTGATCTCCGGGGACTAACGGCGTAACGGCGGTGTTGTTAATAACTTCACTACTGTCCCATTCGTCTTCCGCACTTAGACGCTCTGTGACCTCTGGCACGGTTACACGGTGTACATGATCTTAACAGTATAATTAAACTCAATCCGTTAACGTCGTACTGACCTATCATTTTTTATGCCTCCAAAAACCTGAGCTCAATCTAGAGCTAACTCCGAAGAAAACACTTTCTTCACTACAGCCCAATCCTTCGCCCCTTTCTCCGAATCCATTTCTGCCATCGGTCAACCACGTCGCCGTAATCGCGGTTTCGGTCCAGCCACAGTCCCTACTACGTCTACTCTTCCTGAAGCCATGGAAGAAGAACAACAATTCGAGTACAGCACTCTGTATACCGGTGATGGACAACCTGTCCAAGTTCTGACCCCTCGCCGTGGACAACCCCCCGTGGTCGCTCCGGTTCGGGGCCGGCCTACAACTCGAATTGATTCTCCAATACTCCAAGCCATAGCTCGCCGTACGGGTAAACAACCTCAACGTCGAGCTGCTTCAGAATCTCCTCGTGACCCGCCTCCTCACTTCGATTTGGACACTGGCGATCACGATGATCAAGACCCTCCTGTCGACCCCGATGATCCGGGTGCCGACGATAATCATGAAGATCTGGATGACGACTCCGGCGTTTTACCGCGTGGTGAGCCTGGTGACCCCAGTGGGCCTGGCGGACCTGGTGGACCTGGTGGACCTCGTTCCCCAATCTCTCCTGACCTCCCTAACGAGCAACGTGCTATGTTGGAGCTTCTATCGGGACTTAAGGTTTCCATGGAAACCCTCGGTACCGTTCTCGCCGCACTCGGCCGTCCCTCTGACAGCTCTGAATCCAAGAGCAAGGTCAAGGAGCCCGAGGTATTCGACGGTTCGGACCCCCGAAAACTTAAGACGTTCTTCGTCAATCTCGCCCTGGTCTTCAATGACCGTCCAAAGTATTTCACCGACCAACGGAAGGTGAATTACACGCTTTCCTATCTCAGTGGGTCAGCCAAAGAATGGTTTGTCCCTGATATCCTCGACCCAGATCTCGACTCGCTGCCGGCCTGGACGTCGTCCTTCAAGGCCTTTGTAAAGGAGCTACAGGACAATTTCGGCGTTTACGACGCCCAAGGCGAGGCCGAAGATTCTCTCGGTAATCTGAAAATGAAGGAAACCGAGAACATCCGGAAGTACAACATCCGGTTCAACACCCTGGCTGCTAGTACCAACTGGGATTCTGCCGCCCTGTGGACGAGGCTTAGCTGAGCGCATCAAGGACGAAATGGCGCGTTTACCCGAACCAGCTACGCTCGCCGATTATCGTCTGGAGGTTCTTCGAATTGACAACCGTTATTGGAAGCGCAAAGAAACTCGAAAGTGTGAGGCTGGTAAGCCTTTTATTGCTCGGAACCCGAAGAAGGGTTCCTCGGACTTTAAGACTGGTTCTACTAACCAGCAAAACAATTTTCAGCCTTCGGGCTCTTCGGCGCCGTTCACGCCGAAACCTAAACCCTTCTCTGGTGGTAAGCCTAACAATAATGGTAAGCCCCAGAACTCTTCGAATTCTGGCCAATCCGGCGGTCAGCGCCCCGCGTTCAACCATCTAGGAGCAGATGGTAAAGTACTTCCCTCCGAACGGGAAAGAAGGATGAAGAACAATCTTTGTCTCTTCTGCGGTGGTAAGCATCAGATTGCTGACTGCAACAAGCGCAAGGCTCGGGAGTCGAAGGGCCGCGCTGCCGAGGTTGAAGAAACCCCCGAAGCAACTATCGAAGTTGTGGAAGAGGATTCGGAAAACTAATCCGCAGCTCTTGTTCCCCGGTACAAAACGGGAGCTGCGTTGATCAGGTTCGTACCTCACCTGGGGAGTTATATCTCAACGCGTCCGCTCTTTCTTCCATTGAATGATCTCTTGTAATATCTTTAACTACTGAATTTTCGTTATCCGATTCGGCCGCGCCGGCCGAACCTATTTCTGCTCTTCTTAAATTTCCTACTCTTGTTGATTCTGGTTCCACTGACTCTTTTATTGATACTCGTTACGTTTCTCAAAATTCTATTCCTACGACCAAAATCTCTCCTGTTAATCTTCGTCTCTTTGATGGTTCATTGTCTTCTAAACCTATTACCGATATGGCAAACATCGCCGTTCGGTTCCCTTCCGGCGAGCTGCTTCTATTACCCTTTTATGTTACACATTTAGATTCATCTTGTAAAGCAGTATTAGGTTACAGTTTCTTATCCCGCTACAATCCGTTGATTGACTGGGCATCTCGAAACATTATGTTCCGTAACACTTCACACTTTGATTCTCCACAGACGTCTGTGCCTTCTGCCATCAACACCGTTGAGGCAAAGGTCGCTGTTCCGCTACCGGAACCTTCGCCGTCGGTTTCACCAACAATTCTGGAGACCCCTTCTGGGGACTCATTTCGCTCTCGCTCTCGGACTTCACGGGCCAAGCCCCTCTCGTCCAAATTCCCTTTTGAACCCATCTATTCCTATCCTACGGTCTCTCAATTCGCCGCTCAGCTGGAAACTCCTGAGGTCGACATTGCATTGGTAAGTGCTGCAGTCTTTAACAGGGCTTGCAAGGATGCTGGTATGGAACCTATCCTTCTTCGTGCTGTTCACTCAGAGGTCGCGGTCCGCGCCGCCGGCCGCTCCTCCATCGCTCCTACTGTCCCTCCACTTCCTCCTTCTATCCCAGCAGAGTACACAGAGTTTGCAGATGTTTTCGACGAGATCGCTGCAGACGCACTACCAGAACATAGACCCTATGATCTGAAGATTGACTTGGAAGAAGGCGCTTCGCCGCCACTCAGCCGTATTTATCCTTTGTCTGAAAAGGAGTTAGTCGCCCTTAAAGATTTTATTGACAAACAGCTGGCTACTGGTGCCATCACCCCATCATCCTCTCCTCACGGCACTCCGGTCCTTTTCGTCCCGAAGAAAGACGGCAAACTTCGCCTTTGCGTCGATTTCCGTGGACTCAATCGTATCACCAAAAAGGATCGTTACCCACTCCCACTCATATCAGATCTTCTCGACGCTCCGAAAAGAGCTAAAATATACACCAAATTGGATCTCGCTCACGCTTATCATCTCGTCAGAATCGCTGAAGGTGACGAATGGAAGACCACCTTTCGGACCCGCTACGGCTCTTACGAATGGAAGGTTATGCCGTTCGGCCTTACGAACGCCCCTGCGGCTTTCCAGCGGTTTGTTAATGACATCTTCTCTGACATGCTCGATGTTTGTGTCATCGTCTATCTTGACGATATTCTGATCTACTCTGATACGCCAGAAGAACACCAAGAACACGTCAAGGAAGTTCTTCGGCGGCTTCGCCATCATCGGCTTTACGCCAATCCCGAGAAGTGCGAATTCAATATGGATACTGTTGAGTATTTGGGTTACATTCTTTCTCCCGACGGATTAACCATGTCCAAAGAGAAAGTGCAGACAGTTCTAGAGTGGCCGGTCCCGAGGAAGGTTAAGGACATTCAGTCCTTCTTGGGTTTTGCAAATTTCTATCGTCGTTTTATCTATAATTATAGCGATATCGTTGTGCCGATGACTCGGCTTACCCGAAAAGGCGCTCCCTGGATCTGGGACAGCAGCTGTCAAGAGGCCTTCGAAAATCTCAAAATCGCTTTTACTTCTGCGCCGATTCTGGCCCATTGGGAGCCGAACCGCCCACTTATCGTGGAGACCGACGCTTCCGATTACGCCATTGCGGCTATTCTTTCCATCTGTTAAGATCATGTACACCGTGTAACCGTGCCAGAGGTCACAGAGTGTCTAAGTGCGGAAGACGAGTGGGACAGTAGTGAAGTTATTAACAACACCGCCGTTACGCCATTAGTCCCCGGAGATCAAGAGTGTAGAAGGGAGGAGCTAAGTAGCAGCCAAGTCGGAGCGGCGGTATCGCCGGTGACGAGGAGCGGGCCAAAGAACTTATAAGTCCAAAGGCTGTAGAGAGAGTACTTCAAGGCGTTGAGCCTGAAGACTTAGAAGAGCAAAGAGTTAAGGAGGGAATCTAAGTCGATAATTAAACTGAGGAACTACAGTAGCGTACAGGCAGTATTTATATCTACGGAGCGGCGCAACGGTGCGGAGCGCCAGACTAACTACTAGGAGGTGTACGTGTAGTCCTGCAGGGTAAAGTAAAAGACAATAAGGAGAGACTAGAATGAAAGGGTATGTGTAGCGAGAAAGAACAATAAGGAAAGATTACAATAAACAGTGGATCTTCGGAGTACCGAGCGGCGGAATGGAGGCCCGAGGCATGGGCTTGACACCATCCAATACGCTGACAGTGAAATTCATCCTCTAGCCTTCCTTTCCAGAACGCTTCATGCCGCTGAACTCAACTACGATACACACGACAAAGAGCTACTGGCCATCTTCGAGGCCTTTAAAGCTTGGCGTCATTATCTGGAAGGCTCGGGTGATCTGGTGGACGTCGTCACCGATCACAAAAATCTTGAGTATTTTTCTACTACCAAGGTTCTCACACACCGACAGGTCCGATGGTCTGAATTTTTACATCAATTTAATATGGTCATTTGCTTCCGGCCGGGGAAACTCGGCGAGAAACCCGATTCGATAACTAGATGCTGGGACGTCTACCCTAAAGAGGGGGATATTGGTTATGCCTAAGTGAACCCTCATAACTTCCGTCCTATCTTTACTAACGAACAACTCACTGCGTCCCTTCGAGCTACCTTCTTAGAAGGCCCGGTTTTACGAGCCTCAATTATCATGGATATCGAAGCCCTACACCAGGCCATCATCCTCACCCTTTCCGCCGACCCGAGCTCCGTTGTTGGTTTGGAACTTGCAAAAGATCCTTCCAATGAACATTGGAGCTTAGGTAGTGACAAGCTACTACGCCTTGACGACCATATTTATGTTCCGAATCACGGCGATCTTCGCCTTCAAGTCCTTCGTTATTTCCATGATCACCCACTCTCCGGCCATTTCGGCCAGAACCGAACTCTAGAGGCAGTACGTCGTCAGTATACCTGGCCTAAGGTCAGAGAC
>MU795624.1:0-15197 GCA_027886305.1 Lentinula aff. lateritia
AAGTCACAAATCTTATCTTATCGGAAATTTACATCAATTTTCCAAAAGTCTTCAGTAAGTGGCAGCAACTTATGGAGATTTGCACCCTGTGTTACTGGTACTCCAGCTTCAGTATGCCTTTTTTTGTATGAGAAGCACTGGCAACACAGTAGTATGTACATTCCACAAATCCATTATATCCTTACAACTGCCTGTCTTTTACTCAGCTAGATCTAGCCAATTCCACATTCTCTACATATTTGGTCAGATACTGTCGACCGAACCCTCTGAGCATCGTCGAAACGCTTGACCCAGATCAGCCTTCAAGTCCTGTATTGTATAGAGAATTGGAGAACATCAGCTGCAAGTCCGGGTGTAGCATATGTTTTCATCACCTCAAGATCTTCCACTCCTATGCTAATTCTAACCAATGTAGGATCTTCATTCGGGTCAGCCCTTGCTCTATACTCAATGAGCGATTCGACACTCCCCAAGCTTGTTGCCGGCTGAACAAGCAATTCAGAACTCAATATACCCAGTGTTTTAGTTTTGGACTTACGACAAGAAAATTAGTCAAATGAGGCAGCGCTTTGGCATGTTCTGGGGTGGACAATAAGATTGCAAATGTAGCACTCCATCCACCTTGCATTTGTTGACTAGGGTGGAATCCCCGGGAGTCGACCTCTTGCAGCGACGAGTGGAAAACTGTTCCGTCCCGTTAGTATATGATCAAAAAAAAAGCTGATAGCACACACCCTTTGTGAGTACACCTCCCGGGACGCCCTCGAATGAACTGCCCTTGGGTGTTGAAGCAAGGCTAACAAGCCATTCGACCAATGCGGTTGCGGTTGCGGACTGATGGACTATCCTCAGATGAAAAGTACGGATGGAGCGGAGGAGTAGCCACGACTCCAGGGATCCCATCATGGTTCCCATGTAGGTACGATTATTTTGGAGCTGTAAGTTCAATATTATTTACTCTTCAGGTCCTTCATGAAGATGCTTACTTCTAACCATTCAGACTTGGTCTTTACAACCAGGACACCTGCAAGGAGATCCGAGTGACCCCCGATGTACTTGGTGGCTATGAACAATTAGTCTCTTATGAGAAACCAGTCGAACGCAGCTTACCAGCATGAAGAATACTTTGCAGACGTCAAACCAGGGAGTTCCTCGTAAAATAAATATGCCACTCACCAATCGGCACCAAACTTATACGGGTATTGTAGTGGGGGAGGTGCAAAAGTAGAATCAACAACCAGTTTCCCCCCAACCTGATGAATCTTTGTATAGAGTTAGTTCAATCCAATTGATGGACTCAAAAGGTCACGGAGGAACAGACCTTATCAGCATAGTATTGAATATCCCTGTGTGCCAAAGGTCAAAGAAAAGCATGGACCTGGATACGCGACTATCACCTCGATTCGCCGGTGGGATTTACTGGTGTCTCCACCCAACATAAGTCACCAGGCTTGAATTCATCGTCTAAGTCAATGATCTCAACTGCGATCTCTTTACATTTGCTGTAGACCTCGATGGAATGGTGACAGCCGAAATATCCTCCTCGAATTGCAACCCGTTTGGGTTTATAATAGACAAGAGCCTGCGATGAGATCAGCACGACGTCGGTCAGGATCACTATTCTCAGTCTTCACCGCAAAACATGCAGCCAGTCCAGAGGCATAAGTTGCTACATAACCATCCTTGAAATGTGATTCAGTAAAAAGGAGCAGAATAAAGCACAATTGAGCTAACCAGAATCTTCCCTAGGATGTGCTCAACCCTCGTAGAAACTTCTTGGGTGTAGCGAGAATATACGTGACGGGTGGGATTTTGTACATCGATAGCATCGAGGGGAAGCTCGTTAGGATCTGCGCGGAAAGCTAAACACCAAGGTGGTCAGAAGCAGGCTTCGGAGTTCGATCTTGTAAGTCGGATTCCAATGGACATACTCGTTGAGACAGAGATGGACGGAGCGACTTCAATTCGTTCGCCGTGAACGGAGGAATCGCCATACAGGAGATCGACGGCTCTGATTTTCGGGGTCATCGTGGTGTGCGATTGCGATAACTTTCTCGCAGAATCGCAGAAGGTCAACCGCCGAGGTTCTGACTCAGTTACTGATGCTTGAAGGTACACGTCACGCAATCCTGGTGCGATTATCATTTGTCAGTTGGTCAAACCTAATAGTAATTGAACAAAGCAAGGGAACAGAATTATCTGATTTTTAAGTATAAAGGTATTGATACAAGTGCGGCAGAAGTACAAGCAACATCTTGGCTACAGAAAATCTATTTTAGTCCGAATGTCAAGAACTCGACCTCTGGTCGAGGAGGCCCGAATCTCTCATAAACGACCTCCACTGTTGATCGATACCAGAATCCGTCATCATGAGATCCAAGTTCATAAGATCGCCAGTACTCGCAGTGCCATCCATCACAGTTGGCTCCGCAGTAAATGTTCCCATTGAAAAGTCTCCCAAATCAGAAAAAAATCGCGGAAAACTTTGTCCATTGGAACTGGGAACTTGGGAAGGCACATCGGGGAGAGACATCGAGAGATTTTGCATTTGAGAATTTGGGAAGCTCGTCTGAGCAAATGGGTTTGTGTAGAACTGTTCCAAAGCTGATTCAGGAGGCGGAGACCGTGGATGTTGGGAAGGGGGGAGCAAAGAGATGTATTCAACAAGGGAAGGATGCACGTCGGGTAGGGTTTCAGGAGAGTTATCTTTGGAATCGGTAGCATCGCTTGGGGCAGGCGAGTCAGAATCTGACGTTGAAATGGGAGTATTTACAAAAGATTCAGTTTGATTCTTCTGCTTGCTGCGTTGAAGCAACAAGAGTTTGCTGAATAATACTCTTGTTTGGCCACCGAAGAGAGCGAGTTCATCGTCCCCATAATCGCGGCCAACAGACAGCGAACTGGGAATCGGCGAGGTACCACTCCGAAGTTGTGAGAATATCTGGAAAGCTTTGTCTCGTAATCTGTTGAGGATTGCCTGAATCGTTTTGAGATTTTCACAACAAGGAAATAGTGAACGAGGTACATACTAGACCACTACGAGAACGACGAGAATCAGAGTTACATTTCTCGAACAAATCACAGGCCAGTCCTTAATTCGGATTCAACCAATTGTACCAGCGGAAAAACATGAGATTCCGCGCACCTAGCTCTATAAAAGCATTCGGAGCCATCGCAGATGACGGAGAGCGCGTAACAATGGACCCGACGATGATCTGATTCAGAATTAAGAAGGCTGGTCTGTTGTTTAGCCCGAAGTGGTGCTTACTGCCGCAGAAAATACTAAAGGAGTTGTAAGTCATGCACAGAATGAAAATAAGTGGGAGGGACTGACATTGGGACCCTACATTCCACCAGCGGCGGCACAAGTCCGGAAATCTGTCATAATGATTTAGAGAGGATTTGATCACTCCCGATGCACACCGGTACGCTGCAAGGAACGAGGGTGCATATGGACTACGCAGAGGGTTAACGGGATGATCAAGCATCGCCTGAGCAAAGAAACTACGATGGAGGAATAGAAGTGCTGCAGTCGATGTTACTGATTTATTCAGAAAAACGAGAAACATATACTCACTGACCGATCGATATTGCCCCAAATTGCAACGACGCATGTATGCCGCCGGTGTACAGTGTTCGTCTTCCGCGCTCATGAAGACATTGAGGTGAGCAGGAAGAGTCTTTTCCCGTACTTTACGATCCAAATCAAGTATGGTTTGATAGCTTGGTAGTTCAGCGGTCAGGGTGAGTTCGAGGACTTGAGCTAATATGTCTCTGCAAAATTCGTACTTCCATTGAAAATCTATATCAATTTCACCTAAGTCCTAGGTTCTGGGAGTCGGAGGATAATACTCACATCCCATTTGTAGTTTCCCTTCTTCATCCATCATAGGTACATCGTCAGTGGGAAATTCACAGTCAACATAAGACGGCCGTAAAGCTGGAGGACGACCTATTGCTAGACTCTGGATGACAGTGATCAGTGTTGTACAACTAGGAGATAGATAGCACTAACATGAAACTGTTCTGAGCAAAAAAGTTCATAGAACAAAGACCTCCGTCGGTCAACAGTCTTAGCATCAAAGTCCCATCGAGAACCATCGCGATCTAAGAATTCTTGTCAGCCAAGATATCGAAGATATCGTGAATAAAGTTCGACTTGCGAAGACCAATCTATATTTATTGAAGGCTTAGCGTATGCGAGAAGATCGAATATATCACTTACGCTTTGAGCAAGTTTTGCAGCTAGAGACATGACAGTCCACTGTTTCAAACTTGAGTTCTGGATTACAGGGATAAAATGTAAGGCGCAACTAACCGCAGCATCGAGCGTATACCTTTTGCCGGCAAATGTTTGATAATGGGCTAACAGAGAAATCGTTTGCACTGTACAGATTTCAGGAGAGTCAAAGACGGAACGCAGGGATATTGCTGCGCGACATAGCAAAGCAAAACTTTCAGCTTCAGAGCTGTCTGTCAATCAGTCATTGGTTAGAACGTCATGATTCTCTGTAAAAATTTTACATACATGGATCCAAAGTAAGATCAACCAGGGCGCCTATAGCGAAGACGATATATAGAGAAGCCAACCGGTGGGGAGATATGACATGGGGTTGATTCGAGTCAGAGGAAGCTCTTTCTTTTCGGGATCGGTATATAGGTACGAGTATCTCATCAATAAGTTCATCGCGTCGTATTGGCTGGAATTGCCATGCTCCTTGCTCCAAGTAAGTTTCACAAAGTGCCCATGCTCGTGGTTGTTCAGGAAGATGGGAAAAGAGTATGTCCATTGTTTTTTCGCTGTTTGCTTCTGCACACATTGGAAAAAGGTTAGAAAGTCGCAAGATATCCTGAGTCAACATAGATGTAGATGATTGGTCGTCGTCGGGAATCCAGCTAGGTTCCATTTCTGCACCTGCCTGGAGATATTTAAGTTTCTGGAATGCAAGGAAAATGGAAATTTTTCACCAGCAGTAATGTCTTGGAGTAGTGGAATAAGTATAATAGTTGATATCTAAACAAATTACGCTCACCTCTGATCCTGCTGAGCGACCAAAGTATTTTGACAGGTCTCTATCAAAGATAGTGAGCGTCCCGAAAGCATCAATGGATTCTACAGACGGATCGCGAGAGGGAGGTGCTGGAGATGTGGTACCATTCTCAGGACCAAATTTAATGGACAAGAGCTCGTCACGAAGTAGAGGATGTGTTTCATTAGATATTCCGGAATGAGATATTGCAAGAGCGTCTTCTAGTTGACGAATCCGCTGACCCATTTCGGTAATCTTAGTATGTAACTGAGAAGTATCGGCTAGCACAAAACTAGAGCGGAAAGATTGAGCAAGTAGAAGCAAAGTATTGAGTCGCAAGTCCATACCGAGTGCCTTGGCCAGCCGCCATTTTGCCATTCGGGCATATACTATGTACACCTCGCCTGACACAGCTGCTGCAGGGAAGCTTCTTGTCACATTTCAACTTGAGTCTATCGACCCCTCAGTAGGAGTATGTTCGGCAGCAAAAAACAGAAGTACCGTCGACATTCCGCACAGGAAACCTAGAATGGGTGAACGGGAGGAAGTAACGGCGCCTAACGAGCACATACCTCCCCCCTAGCTCTGCGAACATCTATGTCATCTTCACTGGCATGTTTTCTGGAATTTCTCCGGGCTTGTGGGTTATGGGACGAATCTGCTGGCATGGGACCCAAAGACAGCGACGGAGGAGGGAATGAGTCGGCGACACTGACAAAGGCCGGCGTTTGAGTCATGCCGGCCGGAAGTGAACAAAGTTAGTTTTTCAGTTCTGTTCATCTGAAGATTCCGAACAGACACCATACGCGTATCCTACTTGCATAGCGAGGAATACGATAGTTGGCTAAGGTTAGATGACAAGTGATTCAAATAATGAGTGTTTTGCGCGATCTATGCTCCTCGGCAGCTTAGATTGATAATGATATGGAGCAAGCAAGGGGTAATTCGATGATTGGGGTCTGGACTGAATTGTTGCTTGGGCCCTAGAAGGGACAAGCCGACAGGAGAACTCTAACTAAGAGAGATGAATGAAGAAGGGAAAGCAATAAGGGTAGGTAGAAAAAGACAGGCTATCGAGCTGTTATGTGAGGTCTAGATAGATAAAGGACACAAGGGATGTACTGTATGTGAGATATGGTGGTGAGTAAGTACACAAAAGGAATACATGTGTATGTAGGTAGTGACTTCATATATACGCAGCGTCAACCGGACAGATGAAATAGAGCAAGGCCTCTTAAGTCGATGTAAGGGTGAGCGGACGGGAGGGTGAAGAGGAATTTCAAGTCGGCTGCTCGATAGACTCGCCAGTCACGTGAGCACCTCGCCTTTTAAAGCGCGTCCGCCCAAAAACCCGATCATAGTTTGAACCACCACTTCGATTCATCAAATCCTCAAGTACAACGTGCTCATATCCTAGCTTTCTCTTCCACGCCTACTGCTTACAATGGCTCGCCCGGCTGCAGCTCTCATGGCCTCTTTGTTTCTCGTGTCCTTCATTATCGCCCTTCCGGGCGTCACATCTTCGGTTCTACGCCTTCCTTCCAGCTCATCAAGTGAATCAAGAAATTTCAGACAAGCACACTCACTCGGCGACTCTTACAACTTTGATCCTCGTGACGGTTGGGCTACTTTCAACGCGACCGGTTTGCCTCAAAATGGTACTACTCTTGAAACGCGATCCAATAAAGCAAAATACAAGGATACGAAGAAGAATTTTACAGTCTCCATTACCGATACCCTCAAAGCCGTCAGTGATTTTATGGATGTAAAAATCACCTGGTGCGCGTGATCTGGCATTGCCGTCCTCAATCTCTGATTTACAAGGTGTAGGTACACTGGGCACGATCTACTGAACCCGAGCTGCTGGGCGAACACAGAATGGACCCCTACGGTGAGCGAGCTTCTCAATTCCCCCACCATCGTTTTCATTGATTGCGCGACTAGGATGAATCATTTGTCGCAGCTTTGACGTTAGACGGCTGGGAAACCAAGCCCAAATGTTTCGATTTTCTCGAGCGTAAGCCATTCCCCATTATGAAATTGGCTCTGAGTACAATCCGATACACGTAGTTTGTAACGAGGACAAGAAATGTGTCTACGTTAGGGTAGTTGATTCATGCGCTGGGTGCGCTGCCGGATCGAAGCATGTCGACCTCACACAGGCCGCGTTCAAGCAGCTCGCAGGCTTAGACGTAGGTACTTTGATCACCCGAATGAGGATTACCGACCCTCCTCAAAAATCAGACTGGTATGATTGTTCGATGATCGAATTTGTTGCCATCTTTGACTTGCATTGTTATAGGAATGTGGCTTTGTGGGGTCCACAAGTTTAAGTAGTGGTTTTTGTTACATTTCCTTTCAGTTTTAGCTTTGCATAACTATTGTAGTTCTCGGTCTTGTCTATTTGTATCCTCACCACTACGCATTTGTATTACACAGCCTACAATCTAATCATGACACCAAATTGACTCTCTTCCTCTTTTTCCCTTCGGATATCTGAAGACGTACTTGCTCTGCGTTCGACTCTTCCTCAAAGAAATGTGCAACACGTTCCGTTTGGTCGCGGCGACGCAAATATTGTAGTGCGGCTAAATTATATCCAATGACCTCTTTCTGACGCTGAAGCGCCGTCCGCAAATGTTTTCGCAGAGGTATCAGAGACGTCCTCATAATACGGTTGGCCACGATCTGGTGATGATGTGCTTTCAGGAGGAAAAATATGATACGAGAGACGAGAATGATGTTCCAGTTCTAAGTTGAATATTAAATCGAATGGTACACCGTCTATTCATGGGATTCACTCACTTTCTGCGCCCAAATATTGAGGTATTCCATCAATGAGATGACCTTAGAAAAGGGCAACGCTAGAAGCGCGTCGTGTAACGCCGTACTGTGCACCTTTTCAACGACTTTGAGGACGTAAGCTTCGGGTTCCAAGTCGTACGCCGCCAGTACAGGGTTCCGAGGTGGAGGTTGTAGCTTCACTGCATCGTCTTCAGTCATACGAGATATTGTTTCTCCGTATTCACGAAATATACGTCGTTCACCATCCGCGAGGTCTAGCGCATCCATGATGCGCTCTCCAGCCATTAAAGTCTCGCCAGTCTGTTTACTGACGCCCGTGGCTTCAGCACTGATGGACGATTCTGGCAACCCATCACCAACACCACTGCCAATAGCGAGGTCGGCGCGATTGAGGGCTTCAACAGTTCCATTTTCGTATAATGCCTCCAGCTCCTTTTCTCTTTCTTCTTCAAGAAACAGCTGTAAAATACAAATCAACACACACACAACTGGGTAAAGCGCATCGTTGAACGAACCGGATCATCGAGTTTTTCCCAAACACGGATTGACTTATCATGAGAACCAGTTACCACAAATTTACCAAAATGACTCAATGCGAGGGCCCAAACTTCACCATGATGACCTTCAAGTCTTTGGATGTGCTCGAACTGTGGTGATATTAGCAAAAGGGCAACATCCAAACCTAGAATGTCAAACCTTGTCGCCGTCCCAGTATTTGAGCATTTTATCTTTCCCAACAGTCCAAAAGTAATGACTGTCTTTTTCGAAGAGGACTTGCATGACGCTTTCTTCATGAGCGAAGATCGACTTGTGACAATCCCCGAAATCCAAACCCCATATTTTTACGTTCTTGTCTGCTGAACAAGTAACGATCAATTTTGAATCTGACGATATATCCATCCCTAGCACCGGAAGCTAAAGACAGGAATGAGAAGTTGAGGGGGTTCCATATATGAGAATGGACACACTTTGTGACCGTAGAGAGAAAGGAAGAACTTGAGAGTATCTTGGTAAAACACCTTCACAGTAGAATCGAGGAGTGCGACCGCCAGGAATTTGTTGTCAGGGCTATATCTCACGGAGAGAACATCGTCCGTCATTTTCAATGTCCGCAAATGCACCAAGGTCACCAGTTTTCCACTTTGTGTCTACGGAAACCTCAACCTCAGATTAGTGCCAAGGAATAAAAAAGGACATACACTGTCTTCTGCAGCCATTTTGTTTTCAAATTCCCAGAATTTGACGTCCTTGTCCGCACTCCCTGTAACCAATGCTTGACCGTCCGCACGCACATGCAATGACCAGACCGTGGCGGTATGCGCTTTCACAGTTTCTATTAATGATGATGACGCAAGATCATACAGCAGAAGTTCCCCGGCTTTGGTACCGACCACAATCTGGAACCGGAAACATCAGTAGGGGTCATACAACATTGACATCCTTGCTCTTACATGTCTGTCGCCTGGAAGGAAGGTGCTACATATTGCCTGATTACAGTCCATAGTGCGGATACATGCGGTGGTTTTCATGTTCCATATTTTGAGAGAATCTTATAACAGCATAAACAAGGTATGATCAAAGGGCAGTATCGAATATCACCATTAGAAGCAGATGATAGAAGCAGGTCATCAGAGCTTAGGCAAAGCGTTCGTATATCACTTCGGTGGCCTGGTGAGTCAACACTATACAAGCGGGATGCTTCAAGTGGGTCTTTAGATTTCGAAGGAAGTGGGACGGCATAAACTTCTAGGCAATTGGAGGATAATGCAGTCATCACCTGAAAGTAACGATAATAAGATACTGGACGGCGAAATCATTATCATGGTCATCTCACCTGTAGGCCATCTTTCAAACTGACACCAAAGTCGAACGAGCGGATTTTTTTGCTAGCACGAACGATTACATGCGGAGTAAACAGGGAAACAAGGGTGATCTCATCATCTTCGAGTTGCTCGTTATCAGCTTTCTCGGAATTGGATTGTTGCTTAGCCTTTTTTTCTTTGGCCCTTTTTTGCCGGCGGAGTTGCTTTTTTTGAACCTCTTCTTCAGTGCGTATTCGGAACAGCTCGACTGATCGGTCATGAGATTGCACTGCTAAAAATGGCTGATTGGGATGAAAGGATATTTGAGATACGCGGTGCCGTGAAGACAAAGGGAGTGTAGCTATGGGAAGTATAATTTTGTTGATCTAGAAACAGCTTCAGCACAACGAATCGATGTGACAAAGAATCATTACGAACCTCTCCAGAATCCGACTCCGTCAAACCTTTGGAAATTGATTCAGTGTTTATACTCCAAGCTTTGACTTCCCCTTCCCCGCTTCCAGTGAAAATGATGTTTCTTTCGATGTTTACATCCATTGCCCATATGTCGGAGCGATGTGCAACTATAGTCTGTATGCAGTGCTGGGTAGACATATCCCAGAGTTTCATGAACGTGTCTTTGGATGTGGTCAGGAGCATTACAGACGTGAAAGCCGTCGAGGTGGAAGGGACATCGTTTGTCGCTGGAATGAATTTTATTGCAGTAATTTGGTCTCGGTGACCTCTAAGCCTGGACAATGTTTGATTTACTTCTGTCAGTCGTAAATTCTCTATCGTACCTGTACAGTCCAGCTTCGGCAACAATATCCCAGACAATGAGATCAGTGTCCTGCGATCCCGATGCAAGTCGGGTTCCCTCTTGATCAAAAGCTAGTGCAGACACAGCCTTTTTGTGACCGTTGAAGGTTGTGATAACCGAACTTGCAGAAGCACTCCAAAGACGAATTGAGCCATCGGCATAACCAACCGCAAAGTGATCTTTTTGCGGTGAACGGAGAATACAAGTAACTTCGGCTCGGTGGCCAGTGTCATGCCACATTGCTAGCTACATAGAACATTAGTAGGCTTATCATACGATAAGTCATGGCGTTCGCACCATTTGACCTTTTTTCAAGTCCCATACCAAAACATCTTCGAGAGCGGGCACGTACGCCAATTTTCCATCGAAAACAGAGTTAGACGACGAGCTGCAAACAAGGCCAAAAGCCTGTAAGAGGAGTCAGATTTTTTATATTAGAAAATGCAAGCAGAATTACCTGTGTTGGCCCATGACGCAGATAGCTCTGAACCATGTTGAGCGAAGTGGATCAGGACACACTTTTTCGGACCAGAATAAGCGCCAAGGCCTCGGGAATCGTTGGCGCTTATTCCCGCTGCCTCTATTAGAGGTTAAAGGGTTTTGTCCTGTTCTCTAAATTTCTTCGAACTTGTATGGAAGTTTACGCAAGGCTAATAGCAGGTGAGTTTTCTCAGTGCTCATTAGTTCGCACCTCGCTAAGGCCATCTCTACCTACAGCTTGCATGGGCCCGCCCTCCTGTAGGGTATGGTGAATAATGCAAAATATATTCACATGTGTTAATTAACCTTGTTATCATGTTAATAACATGTTATTAGCACAGACCTCTTGAACCCCACGTTATGATATGTAAATAATGGAAATTGGTGCTTGTGGGCATTCATTATCTTACAAGTGGCCATCTGCAAAACCTGGATTTTTGGCTAAGCACTGAGAGCAGATCCCACCAGATGTGCTAAAAGCACTGAAAGCGGTATGCATTGAGTACTTTCACTGCTGGGATGTGCTCTCAACTGCCTTTGGTCCCTTAGCTGGAAATACAGGTTTTGCAGATGAACCTTCAAGTACTACAATGTATCATGTCTGACAGCATCAAGGTCTATTCTGCAGAAATTCCAATTGAATAGTTTTGATATCTTTCATATTTTCAGCTAATTGTCCAGGAGCACTTTCCTGCAGCCAAACCACCCAGCTATTTGAAAATTTTGCACTCAGTGCTTTGGATACTGGAGAGCACTCTGAGTCTCCAGTCAGCACCCTTGCTCTGGCAAATTGTTGAACATAGCTATGCTGTTCACACGTCACTAATACGGTCATGTGTTATCTTAGTCTATGCTTAGTGTACACTGACATCATATACTATATGCAGATTCCTCAGTACTTCCTTATGTAATACTGTCATACATCTATGTATATAAGTAGCTGTATCCTGTACTGGAATCCAACTCGCTTCTCTCACTCATCCTGTCTCTGTAAGACTTTAAGTTAACACTATCCAGGTTGGTGCCACAGAGTGTCACTACTGTGTATCCCCTGTCCTGCTCAACAGGTTATGGGCCCCAGATGAACACTTTGCTGAGCACTAGCTCGCAGTGCTCTCTGGCTTACTGTTGTCATTGACACATCTATTCGATTGCTGTCTTTGACACAGACCTTTACCTGGAACATCGCCTCTGGCGCTGAAGTCAATATTGCATCTAATGGTGCTGATTATGACATTGCTCAAGAGTGCTTGACACTGTAGATGACAGCTTGCTAGACATATGTTGCAGCTTGTCACTACTGGCAATAACATTTATGCCATTTTATTTTTGTCTGTTGTCTCAAGCGTCTATGAATTGTGCGCTGACATTTCTGTTGATTTTATCCAGATTACAATGTCCTCTGCACTCTTCACCGCTGTTACCACCACCCTCAAAGGTGAGAACTACAACACCTGGGCCTCTGAAATGGAAGCCTTCCTTCAAGCCACAGGGCTTAAATCAGCAATTACCACTGACCCACCCAGTGAACCATCTCTACCTGTTGCGGCAAGTGCTACCAGTATTGAAGCCTGGAAGAACTATGAGGTTGCTTTCAAAACCTGGAAGGAGATTGACACCAAGGCTATTGGCAACATTTGCCTCCGTCTCTCTCCCTCTATCTGCATCCTTTCTAAGGATAACAGTGACACAGCTAAGAAGCTTTGGAACTATCTAGCCAAGAGTCTGGGCGCAGTCTTTAATGACTTTGCTGCCGCCATGGCTGTTAAAATTCCATACAAGCAAAATCTGCTGTCCTCTATCATGGATATTGACATGCATTTCACGCGTATGAAGGAAGCTGACATTAGTCTTGCTGACCACCTCAAAGCTCTGATTTTTCTATCTAAGCTTCCATCACGTTACTCTGTTGTTGTCCAAACTATGTCTCAGCTCAAGACTGCAGAGCTCAAGAAATTGACGTTTGCTAAAGTCCGTATTGCAGTTATGAATGCTTTCAGTGGAGACACAATTGGCAGCTCCCAACCACAGAATGCAAACAAGTTTTTGAATATTCAGTGCAAGGGAAACAATCCCAAGTTTTCTCAACAGCAGCATGGTAACAATAGTAACCATCAGCAGAAGGGACAAAATGGGAATGATAACAACAAGAAGAAGTGTAAGTGTGGCAGTGGGAAGAACAAAAAGGCTAAGAAGAATGCAAATGCTGCCCAAGCAGATGCAGACTCTATGGTCTTTGGTCTGATTGGCAGTACTGTTGACTTTGGTCTGGTATACACTGATCTCACCCCTTGTCGCGATGAGGCAGGAGGCGGGAAGTCTGAGTATATCAAGGAGTGATAGCAGCACAATGAAGAGGCACAAAAACAAGCACAAGCACAGATGAAAGGAATAGTGATCTCGAACAACAGTGGGATAGCGTCAGAGGCCAATCACACCAGTAATCAAAAGGGAATCTAGTTGCCCAATGACTAAGTTAGATAAGTAGTATCTAAGAGAATACAAGTACTTGCCTAGTTGCCCAATAACCAAGAGGTTGAGATGGGGAACTAGGATCTACCTACTGCTCTTTATATACTACTTCTGTTTAATGAGTAAGTGATTGTAAATAATGATGCAATATAGAACAAGAGTGAGGAATCAATATATACAAGTAATAGTGAGTCGATAATGAATCATAACAAGCTAATTGATGAATAAGGACAAGTTGTATGGAAGCATATGGAAACAAATGGCAGTATTGGGATGATCATGTGAACAAGTACAATAAACATGTGAAAAGAAATTGATGGGCTGATGGCGCATCAAAGGGTGCATAATGAGACTTCATGACACCCCTTCCATCCAAGATGTGCGCAAGCACTCAATCCATCCTCCTTACAATCCTCCTCCTAATGCTATGTCCCTTTGTCTCCATAAGAAGACAAGAATGACCATTAAACATGCCCGTGATATTGGCATCTGTGCGACTGCCGAAGTCATTCGTGCCCTTGAGCCATCTGGACATATTTCAAAGTTGGATGACAGTGATGATGAACATGGCTCCGCTGATCCTCCAGCAAAGCAATCATGTTTCCAGGAATGATGTTGAGAATGGCAATAAGGCTCCTATGCTGCCTCCTCTGTCCCCTCCTATGGACTTTGAGGTTCCAGGAACTGCCTCTTTTGACCCTGATGAGTTGATAAACTTTGACATGGATTGTGAAATTTTGACAATCACTGGATTCATGGACACCATGGGTCCAGTATCCTCCTCTGATCTTGATCATATGAGATATACTAACACACCTTCATTGGTTGCAGTGACGAAGACATGCAAGTCAGCCTTTAAGCCTGATCTTTTGTCCCGTTTGTATAATTATTATATTGATGTCAAATACATATCCAATAAACCTTTTTGCCTACATGATGTTTCATACTCTGTGTGTAAGAAGTGTAAGGGTAAACAGAGAGATCAACCCAAATCGTGGATGAATGACTCTGATTGTTTTGAGCACACTACCTTTGACTTGAGTGACTTTATTGAGTACTGACCTATCATTTTTTATGCCTCCGAAAACTCAAGCTCAATCTAAAGCTAACTCCAAAGAAAATACTTTCTTCACTACAGCCCAATCTTTTGCCCCTTTCTCCGAATCCATTTTTGCTATTGGTCAGCCACATCGCGGTAATTGTGGTTTCGGTCTGGCAACAGTCCCTACTATGTCAACTCCTTCTGAAGTTATGGAAGAAGATCAACAATTTGAGTACAGTACCCTTTATACAGGTGATGGACAACCCCCCGTAGTCACCCCAGCTCCGGGCCATTCCATCACTCAGATTGAATCTCCTATCTGTCATGAAGTACGTAGCCCCTATCATTTTCCTTTTCTCACTGTCTCTACGCCCTTATTTGTACGATACATCACTCCATCACTTTCACGTCCCACCATTGTCAAACCCTCATCGATTACTGATCCACCTGACCCCCTTCATCAATTACTGATCCATCTGTTACCCTTCTCCTTCTACCGGCTTCCGCCACCTTCTTTATTCTCAACTGTACAGTATTACATCATTATTTCTCGCAAATCGGATTATGTATATAAAGCCAGCTTGACAAGACCATGCCTACAGGTCAACAATATAGAGGTTCCGAGGTCGGATATGGGCTGGAAAATGGCCCGGGATAATTCCGAGACCTGGAGCTGAGTATTGGCCTGTAGTGCACACTGGGAGTGGGACGTCGGTGAAGCTATTAGCAACACCTTTCACACACTG
>MU795625.1:0-15174 GCA_027886305.1 Lentinula aff. lateritia
GTGGGACGCGGAAGTGATGGAGTGATGTATCGTACAAATAAGGGTGTAGAGACGGTGAGAAAAGGAAAATGATAGGGGCTACGTACTTCATGACAGTGACACCATCCTGGTTACCTTCCCGGCATAGGCATATTCTGCACTCGGAATCTGGTACAGACCATTGGTCTTGGGAATGATTTCAATTGTCTCCCCCTGTCTGTTGGTGATCTTCAGAGTTCCATCTTTGATTACCATCACATATCCTGCATCATCAAGTTTACCCAATGACACAAGTGTATTCGGCGTGTTGGGGCATAGGAGGGTGTTTTGGACCATGAGCAATTTCGAAATTCCATCATCATTGATTGGAAGATTGATCTGAAGATTTCCGGCAGTGTTGGATGTGAAAGTCCTGGCGTTAGCTGCCTGAATAATTTGGGCAGGGACACTTTGCATGTTCCGAAGTTTGTCCTGAAGTGGGGTCATGTGGGATGAGCATCCAGAATCGAACAGGATTGCTCCACTGCTGTGAGATGCTACGAAAGCTGTCTCATAATTGTTTGCCATTTCAGAAAAATTAAATATTTCCTGCAACATAGCTGTGGTAACTCCCACGGCTGCCCACGATGACTCAGGTACTTCCTCAATAGTGGGTGAGGATCCCACTTCTTTGTTCTTCAATCTCCAATTATTACCACCGCTCCCAGATGGTTGGTTTTTCTCCTTGTTCTGAGAACTCTCTTGGGCCTCGTTGGCCTGTTGTTGCTTCGGCAAACTGCATTTATTAGCAAAATGCCCTTTTCCACCGCAATTGTAGCATGTGGAATTGTTAGAGTTTGGTCGACTTTGACCTCCTCCTCTATTGTTATTACCTCTGCCCCTGAACTGACCTTTAAAGTTTTCCCGAACCCAGTTAAATCCACCCCTGCCGCGGTTGAAATTTCCGCTGGCATAGTTGGTGGATTCCTTCTTTCCGAATTGTCCTTGGGTATGACCCAATGCTTTTGCGCATATCATCAAAACTAGCTCCCTTGTGGTCAGTGGGACTGGAGTCCTTGCTGCAACCACTACCAATGTGTTGATTGTTGGTTTGAATATATTTGGGATGGAGGCAATGATCGTGTTATTGAACATTTCCTCAAGAATAGTAATTTTCCATGCCTCCAAACTGTCCCTGATTTCCAACAAGTTATCCAAATGCTCATGAACCTTTGACAGTTCATGGCAGTGCATGGAATGAAGCTGTTGTTGTAAGTGTGCTTCAGTAAGGGCACTTTTCGAATCAAAACCACTCAGCAAATTTTTCCATAAATTGAACACGTTTTTGTAATTCTTGTATTGCCCATATATCTGAGAGAGGTGGCCCACAATGTTATTTAATAAATTTCCATCGTTGTCTTTCTCGGCTTCCGATGCTCCAGTGTCATCACTTGGACTCGATGTGAGGTGGTCTGAAAATCCAATTGATCAGGTGGCTAGTTCCACTCAATTCTTCCACATATCCCAGTTGGATCCATCGCTTTTGAGCATGAATACTTTGTCAAAGGCCTTGAATACTTTAGATATATCGTCGTCATCATCGTCATTTTCTGGATCTGATACTTCTGCTCTTGGATCTGGATCTTCCGGATCTGGTGAAGGTGGTGAAGATCTTGGTGATGATGATATTGGTGATGAGGGTCATTCTAGTATTGGACTAGGTGGTGGGAGTACAGGATATTCTGGTTCCGGAGCTGGAACTGATGAGGGTGCTGGTGTACGCTGTGGTTTCTGGGATGACAATGATGTGATCAGCTCTTGTTTAGGAACTGGGCATGCTCTGCCTCTTAGTATAAGGTCTTCTTGCTTTCTATCGATGAGTCTGTCATGAAGTATACAGCCCCCTATCATTTTCCTTTTCTCACCATCTCTATGCCCTTATTTGTATCATACATCACTCCATCACTTTCACATCCCACCATTGTCAAACCCTCATTGATTACTGATCCACCTGACCCCCTTCATCAATTACTGATCCATCTGTTACCCTTCTCCTTCTACCAGCTTCCGCCACCTTCTTTATTCTCAAACTGTACAGTATTACATTGTTATTTCTCGCAGATCAGATTGTGTATATAGAGCCAGCTCCCCACTACCTGGTCCCTTATCTTGACCTCTCTGTCATTATCTTGGGACCAGGTATGTCCTTACTTACTAGTAGTTATGACTACGATACTAATATAACTCTGTCATTATCTTGGGACCAGTCTGTCCATGCTCCGTTCAGTTGCTCCACTCCTACCGCCTGCTCAGTTGCTCCACTCTGCCGCTTGCCCCGTTGCTCCGCACCGCTGGCCTGCTTAGTCACTTCATCGCTGACGCTTTGTGACAGAGTCTACTGAAACTAGGGATATAACCAGTAGTTATTTTGTCATATCTGTTTGGACAAGGTTGGTTGTCGCAAACCCTGTATTTGCTGTTGTCAGGATCTTGATATCGATCCTTAACGTTGTCTTTGTTGAAAATATGTTCAGCATTAGCGCAAGCTGCGGTTGGCTTGGTTGGACGGTAACGAGCTTGCCTCGTTTTTGTGTGAAAGAGAAAAGAAGGAATCAAATGTGCACTCCAACCAACCAATCTAATACACAATATGTGAGTTCACTGCTATCAAATTTATTTAATAGCAAGGGGTAGTGTTGTCAAAGGTTCCGCAAAGCTTTGAGAGCTAGGGAAAAGCTTCAATCAATCAATTTGAATTGTTCTAAGGATTTGGTATATTACTTTGATTAAGGTAGATTCAGCACGATTTGTGCTTTAGCGATATTGATATGGGTATATCAAGAATCGGGGGTTTGAATCAAAGTAAATTAAAACCAAAACACACAGACCCCTACGGAGGGCTAGAACTATGTGCTGGCACAACCACACAGCGTGATTTGCCCTTAAGATCAATGAGAGATCCTAAGTTCGAAGAATACCCAACAGCTGGATATAACTTCTCGCAGTCACAAGGAGCAGAACACGACGTTCCTATACTCACAAGTGCCGGGCCCAAATGGCTGCTAGCAAAGAGGTTTCAGTCTGGCAGGAGTGTGTCTTTCCTTTTTACGGATTAGCACTGCAACGTCGTCCCAAAATCACTTCCATTCCAGATACATCGGATCACTATTTATACATACAGGATATAGAGCTGCACAGTACAATTCATTTAATAAAATAAACATTCGGAACCGCAAGGAAACTTCTACAATAGGTCAGATATCATTTAATTTGAATCTACTCATCCTTATTTGGTCCATATTGGTTCCAAGATTCCAGTATACCTCCAAACATAGGTAGGTACTTCAACATTCATTTAATTTAATTGCGTTGGGAGAATGACTCAAATGGTGTTCAGCTGTCATTGATGTCCAGCACATCCTTCGATCATTTGTCCTCTCGTCCGGAGGCAAATCAGTTCTCCTCGTTTCTAATCCTATCAATCTGATTCATCCGGATTAAACTAATCACTTCTCTCTTTCAATAGACACCCATTGTGTGTCTATACTCTATCAAGGGAGTTATGCATAGTATTCATTTAATTGTATTCTCCAATATTTTCTATGTCAGGACTCTTTGACATTCATTTGATATGTCTTCGGAGCCTGGCAGTACTTTGATCGTTCTTCTAGTTATTTTCCTCAACCATGTAACCTGATTGGTCTATTAGACTAAATCACTGTCTTTTAGATTAATGCATGATCTTGTTCTAGAAGGTGTATTTGACAATTCCTGAGTTCTAGAAAGTCATTTTGAGTCAATCCTCGGCTCATGGTCACTTGAGTAAGTTCTTCCAAACTCCTGCCAGTGTAAGGTCCAATAAGAATACCCTTGGTATGTCATATGTGAATGGTCATCCTTCGGATGTAGTCCGAGTCTGGTATAATCCTGCTTGACAAACAGGTAGACTTTTAACCGAAGGTAGTATCGGGGATGGGTAAACTAACCAACTTGTGGTAGTATGGGTATAGGGTCCCTTCAGCTATTAGACTGATTCAGTATTGACTTTGACTGTCAATCTGGGTCTCAATTACAGTCCTCTTGATACAAATCTACACGTGAAAGTGTCACAATTCACTGCATAGACGTCTAGCCAAAATTTAGGCATATCAACGGTTGTCTGCTTTGTGAGGAGGGTTAGTCCTTAATGACATAAATCAATGTATGCACCGTATTTCTTCTGTGTTAGGTGAAGGCTTTAAGTGGGGCCCATAATCTGTTAGAGTATAATGATGATATACTCTGCAGCAATGGCAGTAAGAGATAGAGTGCATACAGCACTGAAGCTGATCACACAGATCAGACGATGAAGGAGTAGAGAAGACTGCTTAATTCAACAAGGTGAATACTACAGGCTTATATACAAGTCCAAGGTGGACGATGTCATGTGAGTATGTTACAGCTAAATAAAGCAAGAGAGAAAGGAAGTACAATATGATGTATCCTACTGGTAGTCCTACAGTAATAGTACACGATGGTGAGATTGATAACATGGTGGTGGGATAGTGGTTTGTAACACAAGAACAATGTTCCATAGATGGTATGTGAGTTATCAAATGTTAACAGTAGGATGCCGCCGAAATATTTGTGAATGTCACTTATGTGTAGGATTATAGAATGAATTCAGCATCGGTTGCATGTGTTGAAGGTCTCCTAGAATATGATCTGACTGGAAGATCCGCTCGTAAATTGATAGGACCGTCCTGATCCCCTTTCCCTTTCCGACATGGGATTCCTATCACTATGATTGAGCCCAAGTCCATCATAGTCCATGTGACTACTTCTATGACTAGTAACCTCCATTGAACCTGACTGACTGCTCCAGGTCGATCGAGCTCCCAGTGCTGATAATCCAGATATTTGCGCCAACCGTTCACGAAACGCCGCAATCTGACGACGTTGCTTGATAAATCGGCGTTTACGAATATACATAACAAGAAGCGTCCCAAGAACAAAAATGGTCCCGATCACAGCAAGGGTTATAGCTCCGGCTTCACGAGATAGACCGCGGATACTATTGTTGCTCGATAATGTTGCAGATGGCGATGAACTTGGGATCATGGTGCTAGTGGCACTGAGAGTATTAGTACCTGTGCCAACGCTTGATGTTGGTAGCATAGGTAGGGTAGTAAGGTCAGAACTCGATGTGATTCTGGAAGGATCTGGTGCAGAACTGTCGAGCAGTTAGAAATGATCAATCTAGTTTTGAGCGCTTCACCTTGAAGAGAGACTCGGTGGGGTAATGCTTGTAACTCCCGTCGACGTGATCCGGCTAATAAAGATACATAAATATCGAGTTGTCACAGTAAATGCTATAGCCGCTGAGTTTACCTCGAGAATGTATTAGACACTGTCGTCACTGCAGTTCGAGACGGGAGTGCCAACGTTGTTGGTATTTGGGATGTGCTATTATTGATGACGTGCCCATAGAGCGATTGTCAAAAACGAGGTTAGTTTGCGACCAGATACAACTTCACCTAAAGCTTGTAGTAGTAACTCCGGGAGCCGAAGAGGTACCACTAATCGTATAGTTGTTCAATAAAATGGGAAATTATGTAGAATGTAGAATTGTTTGACTGGCCTTTGTTGGGGATTGTTAATGAAACTCGTATTTTCAACCACCCCGATTTGAGGTGCGCCACCGATTGGCTCGGGAGTTTCGCCTGGCGCAAGACTGAGTAGGACTTAGTAAGTGGACAGGTATGGCATCAGGAAAGGAAGATGCAACTTGCGACAGTTGCTGAATCCCTTGAATTACATACTGCCTGGGACGGTGTTAATCCAATATAAGCTTATAACTATCGTAAACATTATTTCAAACGCACCCAACCTTCACAAATGTCAATTCTGCGTTCCCGATAGACGAAGAACCTGCATCTACAGCGACTACCGAGCCGATTGTGCCATCATCAACATCCTTCTCCATGAGCCCGAAGGATGTTGGATCTCCATTGCTCAGTGACCATGTCACAGTAATTGGAACGAAAATGGTTGCAGAAGTTTGAGGAACCCGGATATTAAACGAAACAACGAAGGTGAAGGTGTGTAATAACACCAGAAGCGAAAGGCTATGTCAGACAAGGATGAGTTGGGACTTGTGATATATAGCGCATACACTCACATTGGCCGCAATGGGCACCTGCCCATATTTGCTAAGAAACGGAGAAGAAGGATACGAATAAATCTTAGATGGTCGGATAGTATTCAAAATTATATATTATTCGAAGAGGACAACTAATCTCAAGCAATCCCTCTGCCAGGGCCAAAGCACTGTCCGCTTGAGGTTCGACCTTTGCTGCAGGATGATTAATGATCCATTGACGAGGCAGTATCAATGTCATATCGGGCGAAAAGGCGATTTAGTCAAAACCCTAACCCTAACCTCGCACTTCCTCCTCGCTCGCCAAATCTTGGTAGACAAGTATCCCAGATCCTTCAATGCGCGACACGTCGTTGTGGCTCTGGAAAGCTGTCCAGCTGCATACTTCCGATTCTTCAAGCACAACGAGTCACAGTATTTTCTTGAAGCTGCCGGATGTTTCAAGTAGAAAACTGATTTGAAGGCATCGATGGTTGCATCTATCAAAATTTTGCGGTGAGTTGTCCAAACATCAACATGGTTCAATGAACTTCAATCTCATCAAAGTTGTTGCCGCCATGTCTAGCTCTGCATGACCTCGTATGACCAAGCATCTACATCTATCGCCGTTCCTCCAAGTCTCACCTCGTGCACTCGTGGACAAGGTAGTATATCCCTAGTAACCAGGGTAATCCATCTGATATCATTAATTCCACTGCTTATTGCCGTCTGCAGTCAATCATCCAGCTTTCTCATGAACTTCATAATGGTTGCCTTCAATGAATGATTTTCCGTTCCCTTTCTCGAATAATCAATCCAATGAGCAATATTATCCTTTTACTTTGGTGCGTGCGCTCATTGCTGTAAACAGACTGGTTTATGACATTGCATAGTCTGTTTCTGTACATCCCAACATCTCTGGCGAAGTTCAACTTCCATCCTTTTTCGACTCCCACTCTTGATTTCGCAATAGATCCTACTATAACGGTGGGACAGTCTTTTCCAGCTACCTGGGGATGGAATGGTCTCGAAGAACAAATACCTCATTCTCTCATCGTAATGGTCGGTCAAAAGATTACAACGACTTCCACTGCTGGTATAGGTGTCCAAGGCGGCGTGATGCAGTTACAAGTCTCTGAGAGCGGGTAAGTCATTACTGCTTGTAGAGATCATAAGGGGCGGCGCTAGATTTATATGTATATAGATCATATCAGGCAACTCTTACTATGCTGTTACATGGGTGAGTCCGTTTCCTTGTATCTTATATTTCTGAAGCTGACATCGAGCATTAGATTTCCAGTTTCTCAAACTGCCCAATTCATTGCGTCATCGGCTTCAGCGTTAGTGTGATTTATTATTTCTGACGATTTGAAACTGTTGAAAATAACTTCCAGGCTTATGACTCCACTGCCTAACGGCCCTCCTGAAACAGTTCTCAGTGGTTCTTCGAAAAGGTATTGATCTTTTCATTCGAAACACCGCTTTATGAAACATCTACAGTATGTCTTCTCCGACTACATCAGGAAGCATTCCTTCAGCTAGTCTTAGAATAACGTGAGCGTTCCATTCTGCGTAACTGCGACTGTCCAATCATCAATCCCGCAGGCAAGCGCCGACTAGTATTAATAGTGTGCAGTAAGTGTGCCAGCAATCCTGAATCACTGCAAACGTCTAATATTTCCAGACCGACCGTTCCAGCCACTAGCGTCGCATCTTCAACTTACAGCAATACAGAATCGTGAGTCTTGGGAACTCAAACTTCGGTTCAGTCCTTAGCTGAAGCATATCCAGAACCGGGTTCACAAGCGCTACTACTCAACAAAGGTCTGTATATCCCTTCGTTAATCGAGGTTTTGGCCCTTTTGACTAGACACCCTCATATTGCAGCACCATATCTCACTCCAATAGCTTGGCTCCTCTAGTTGGGGTCATCTTAGGCACCATATTTGGTTCTCTCTTCGCCTGTCTGCTGTTTGCAATACTGGCATATTGCATATGGCGACGTCGTAGACGAACCATTTTTCGACGCAACAACACTCTTTCTAATCTGAGTTCAAAAGAATACTGTCCAGACCGAATGACAGCCAATGCCATCTCAAGCATTCAACACTTCCCAGGCGAAGAAGTCGACGAAGGAAATTGGGATGCTTATACCGAATCATCACTAACTCCATCAGATTCAGTGTCGAGGGTTGTGTGGTCGTTTTCACAGGGAAAGAAAGCTCGACCATTGGCTACTTCTACAACGCTGACTGCGCATTCAGAAGAGAGTATCACCACTGCGGCAAATGACAATGGAGAGTCCAAGTCCGATGCGACAACTGACTCCGGTCGATATTCCAGTGCCAACGCGAATCTTCCATTTAAGATTCCAATGATCATAATGACGGCTGCAACACCTTCTCCCTCATCTACTACGGTATCATAGTAGTTTGCGCATTTGATCTGTACCGATCTGTACCGCAGATATTGTACTGAAGGCCATCATTGGTCTATGCCACATATATTCACTTAAAGAGAAAACGAAACGCGTACTGCTTTACATACAGCTATCACCTATGTATCTTTACACTTGCACTCAAGTACTGAAACAAAGTCATCAGAACATGAGAGGTTATACATCGTTTTTGGCATCGTTTTTGGACCAATCCGATATTTGGGGAACGGCCAAATATACAAGCCATGCGCCTTATAGTACGGTGGTGCCAAAGAATATTCTTCACAGTTCAACAGTACTAGTCATCTCGAACTCGAGACTGAAACATTTCCAACAATCATGGCATCATTTTTCCCTGCGAAAGCTTCGACCATCTCCTGTGGTACCTCTTCAATCATCACCGCATCATCATCTGCTCCACCCTCTTCAAAGGCTACTCGGTGCTTCTCGAACTCGTACCCATGATTTTCAGGACCAACGACAGTCACAATGATTGTGAACGCTGCAACACATCCAATAAGTATACCTAAAGGTATATCAGGATGGTGTTTGATAATAGAGACGCCTTAAATACCTTGTACTCTCCCATAATCGGGAACGACTTCCTGCCCCGTGGGATTTGCTATGCTATCGGGGACGGAAATAGTGGTTTTGAGGTTGCTTCCGCCAACTGACAAGGTTCAGCGCAAAACATTGAGGAATGACAAAGATGATCGAAGAACGAGTGAAGATAGATTCGAGAAACTGCCAATCAACTTCGCAGGCTCAATCTGTGACTTACTGGCCTCAATCTGTGCACTCGCGCTGGATGCCATATTGCCCACTTGGTACACTACACCGGGGAATGTTGCTCTGAAAGCAGGAGGTGACATTTCCGCAAGGTGGATCGCCATCTGATTGACAAACAGCGAAATATTTGCAGTTCACTTTTGGGAAATTCAAAATAAGTAGTACTCACAGCCCCCCACGATCCCTGGAGTCCGAATTGCACACAAAACGCACCAACCGCTAAGCCAGCAAAGGAATTGGGTAATATCCATAGAGGGATGAATAGGGCACCAAGAAGAACAAATAGGATCATCGAAAGCCGACGACCGATGTATTGTGAGATCGAGCCCGAAACAGCACCTCCCATTATGGCGCCCTATGGTGGAAGGTCATCTCTTGTCTAGGACTTGAAAGAGCCTGATATATACACAAAAGCCAATGATTGTCATTATGGTTGCGTCGTGCGCAGAGAAGCCCTTGGAAATTTGGATGTATGTTGGAAACAGGTCCTGCAAAACGTCGATTCCATCGAAGTGACTATGAAAAGAAGGTTATACCTGTGAACCGTGAGAAAGGAAGTTGAAACCTGTGAAAAAGGTGGATATGCATTAGAAGAGAAAATTTTTCAAGTGCAAGACGATGGAACTGACCGGACATGAACACTACAGCATAGATGCAGAGTATCCAGTGTCTCCTCAACATCTTCCTCGTCTCGTTGAAAAAGATTTTGGTTCTATCCAAGCCATGAGTCCTCCTTCCTCGCGATTCCTCGCGGATCCTAGCATAAGCTCTAGCTGTCAGAAACACTTGACTTTCCGGGAGGCACAAGCGCACGATTGCTGCGAACATGCTAATCCCAGCCGCACACCAGAAGAGGGCCCTCCACGAATGGGGCTGCTCCGGTACCAAGTAGAGATCAATAATGGCTGCAACGAGGCAACCTACGGCGTATCCTTCTTGTAGGATACCACTAGCCAATCCACGCGCCTCGACAGGAAGATTCTCGAGGCCTGTACTTGCTGCCAAGCCCCATATGCCGCCCATGGCAATACCGAAGAGACTTCTGAGGGCAAGGAACTCAGAATATGTCTGGACGAAGCCAGCGCAGAGCTCAAGGCAAGATATGAGGAGAAGATTGAGAGCCAGAGGGTACTTTCGGCCGTATCTGTCTGAGATCATACCAAAGAGTACAGCACCAACGGGGCGAAGTAGTAAAGTCAAGGTAATTGCGCGAGTCTTGAGGATACATGAACATACTAGGTTGCAATTGCAACTGATAAAGTACTTACAATGTCGATCGTATCTTTTCCAAACTGCGTAGACAAGTTTGTAACACTCAACGAGACCGAGTAAAAGTCAATTGAATCGCAAATCCATGCGAGCCACCTTTTGCGAAGATGATCAGTGGATTGGTCAAAACAAGAGAGTGAATTTCGCTCTGACCCCGTTCCGAACTCGGCCCATTGCCTCGCATTTAATCCCACCAGCGCTTTCAGTAGCGACTTCTGCGTCTTTGTTTTTTCTCGCTTTGGTATGAGATTATGTATGGCGTTCGTCTGTAAAATCGATAGTATCGCGGAGGCCATAAGGGGGTGGGGAGGGGGGGAGGCGTTTAAGAGATCTTAAGTTTAATAGTAAAAACTTCATCGTTTTGGTCTAATTATGGAGTTGGTCATTCTCCCAAGTCCTACTAGTCTGTACGAGTGGCGTACAGGAAAGCTTTCTTTGGCAGCGTGACGTCCGAATAAAGAAGCATTCACTCATGGCATCCCGTTTTCGTGAGAGCCAGGAGGTGCCAGGAGGAGACACACCAGAATAAGAAAAACTTCTGCTCGACGGAATTTTTTCTGTTTCCGGTGTGAGAGTTGAAGGGCAGGTGTGGATAATGTGGATCTAATAAGCTATAGTAAAGATAGCTTTGCCTTTTACCGTGCGACGATACAACATACATAACAATATCAAACCACATCTCGTAACGTATCACAATAATAATACAGATACGGATTGAGCCCTATGTAGTATTGAAGAGGGGGCTCTAGCGAACATCATCATCTGAACGCAGCAGCTATCTCATACTGAATGATTATAAATGGAGGAGGGACATGCTCTGACGAACCAACAACACGGAAGCACTCCTTATTGTACACCAGGGTCTATCTGCACAACGAACCGATATATACAGTCGGCATAAATACTGCGTCGCGTAAGAGTTCGTTGGTGTCAGGCCGTGTCCGACTTCAAAGAGTGAGGGCCATTGAAGAGATAAGAATACGGATGATGCGAATAAATAAATCCTGTACGAGCGTGTCACAGAGCCCCACTCCCTCCGCTGCCTCCGCGTTCTTTCCCTTTATCATTTCTTCCCTTTCCAGACCGTCCGCCTAGTCCTTGCAAGCTAGCCAAAAACACGTCATTCATCTTCTTGAGTCGCGCCTCCACGTCTGAAGCAGTCGTGAGCATCGGAGAGGAATGTGGGGGTGGAGAGGACGGGGTGCCTTCTCCTGCACCTGTGGCTGCATTAGAGTTCTCAGGATCTGCTGACGACGGTACTGAAGATAACGGTGCTGCCTGAGAAGAGGGGGACGTAGATAAGTTAGCAACAGCGGAACTGGATGTGGTGATGAAAGCATTTGCAGATGGCCCTACTTGATCGTCTTCGTCTTCGGCTATAAGTGGGATAGCGTTGCGTAGGGGAGATGAGGGTGGAGAAAGCCCTGTGAATGAAGCTCGCCTGGAAGAAGGTGGAGTTTTGACTACACCAGAACGATTTGAAGAAGACCCGGTGCCTCGCGATACGGTAGATGGGTCTTGGGGTGAATCTACTTCTCGAGAAAACGGCGAAGGATTCAAGCTTAAATTTGGGGCAAGCCTTTCCCTAGAATCATCCCGCGTTCGTACACGTATCGTCCTCTGCTTTTCATCATCTTCGGGTTCGACTTCGTTTGCTTCGCCATCATTTCGAGACGTATTGGCGTCAGCATACATCCTAGATCGTCCAATTAACGGTTTCCGTGAATCTATATCCTGCACAAAAGTAGATATGTCATCGTGGTCGTCGTGCGAGTAAAGGTCCTGTTCGTCAAGAGCTTCGTGGAAGTCGGGGTAAGTGGAAGAATGTGCGGACTATTCAGAAGCATGAGTGAAGGAAGGTCATACAGAGAATTGGAAATAAAAAAACACGAATAGAGGTTGATACTCACATCCGGTGTCGCACCGATACCTCTACCGAGAGCTTCCCTCCCAGTTCCAATTCCAGGAATATTGCCACTCCTTACACCTCCTGTAGATCCTGAACCAGCACTTTGTCCACTGTGAATACTCATGGCGCTCATCCCACTCATCCCACTCCGAACGCTTGTTTGACCCAGGCTTCCAACAACCACCCCTACCCCACCGCTACTTACGCCTGCACCCTCCACAATCCCACTCCCACCTTGACTGCCCTGACTCCCAACGCTCATTGCAGCGCCCCCTCTCGCAGGAGACGAGGAATATCGATGTCCGAATGAAGATGAGTAACGCTTGCGAGGAACGGCAATTTCTCCTGTAGCTGTGCTCGACGGTGTCGCACTTATTGCTGTCCCTACTGCTCCAATAGTGATACTACCTGAACCAGTGATATTACTTGCAGCGCCTATAGACGACGGTGTGAACGAGGGGGGTGATGGTCGGCTCAAGCTACTAGGGGACGAAGGCCGGCGTGGGAGATTCGATAGATTAGACAAAGAAGAAAGTGATGTGAGGCCAGCGCTACCTGGGCCAAGTGGGGAACTTGATACAACACCAGCGCCCAAAGCCAAACCGGACCCAGTAGCCCCGGGGAGCACACCAGTTAGTCGCGGAGAGCCGGAGGCACTAGTTGTACTCAAGGTATTTGATTTGAACGGATTGAGGCCTGGGCGACGCATGGCCGTCGGCGAGGACAATAAGGTTGTCGTGGGCGGGGCGGAGCTGCCTGTACCGCCGGTGATACTAGAAATTGAAGATGAAGATGAAGGAAATGGTTGAGTGGAGCTTCCCATTGTCGTAAGAGGCAGATACGAATCTGACATCAGATTACGGTTACCAAGAGATTCCCTCCTCAGTCGGGCGGCGATGCCTGAAGGAGGCTGCGTAGTGGAGGTTGTGGTCGCGGCGCGCGTGATAGGGAGAATAGGATAATCATTGGTGGGAGGCGGAGGTGGATTGCTGTTGTAATTAGTGGGGTTAGATGGATTATCGACAGTTCGTGAGGATATAACGAATCGTTCCGCGATAGAGTCTGCATCGGAAGGTGTCCGAGAATGAGAGTATGTGTATGGCTGGGGCGGAGAACTTGGGCGACGAAGTATATCTCGCGGTGGTGAGTGAGGTGCTGAAGCTCCTGTTACGCTTGTGAGTCTATTTCTCGTGCCTGGCGAACCTCCAGCACTACTCAATAATGAGTCTCTTTGTTGATTCTTCACAAGGGTCGGCGTAAACTCCATTCCCTTGGTTCCCCCCGTGTCCATGGACATGAATCTGGAGCTCAACAAACTTTCTAATTCATCAACTCTGAAATTTGGCGAAGTGAGATAGGTAGTGGTAAGGCTGAGAGTACCAATTGGGTGTTGAATAGAAGGAAATGTGTGAGTGCTGGTTGGAAGTGCCGGGGACGAGTTGAAGAGCATCACACCCACTTCATCTAGGCCTGAACCAGGATCACCTCTGACCCGCACCTGGACGCCCAGTCCGTTCATCCCATTATGACGTCTTGTTCTGAACCGTTTGGACAACTTCCACGCAGGAAGAACGCGAAGAAAAGAGTATAGCGAGCGGAAAAGAGGAATACCGTGCTTGTACAAAGTCGAAAGAGAGACACTGCCACTGGAGCTCTCAGAGTCGGAAGAAAACGAGTAAATATCGCTTGAGCTCAGTTCCAGCACCCAGCGTTCGAGTAGAACATATCTGTATGTCGACTGAATGGGAACCCGGGAAGAGTCGGGAGAAATGTATACAAGGACTTGGTTATTCGTCAAGCTGTCCGGGACGGTCAGCAGCACCTGGATTTCTAATGGAGGCAAAGGACGTAGTGCAGAGATCGTCTTGTATGGTTCACGCCCTTCTTTGGTCCATAAATCCGAATCAGGCGTTTCAAGGTTGAACTACAGTGCATGTGCATTTATTAATGCAGGAAAGTTCAATGATGGCAGTACGCACCCATTTGTCTGTTCTTGCACTGGCTATCTCTGCAGGAAGTGTGGCTCGCGCATCGTTGAGAACGTAGAATAACTTGGTGTAAAAGTGGAAGGTAATTTGATCTGCTTTTTGAGCGTCATGGGACATCATTCCACGAATTTAACGTCAATTGCGAACACAGATTGAGCATGGAGCTTCAAAGCGACGAAGCGATAGAGTTGAAAGAGTCAGCGTGGTTCGGCCTACTGTCCTGCAATGAGACCTCCAAATCAATGATGGACGTTGTGTAGAAGGAACATGTGTAACAGACGCCCGCACATTTGGCGCCCAACGTACGTTGAACGAGACTTATAATGTACATAGAGTAGAAATTTCTGGAGCTGCTACAATAGGGTGGCTTATAGGGACCTTCTGAGCCCGAGCCCGAGTCCAAGATTATACGGTTCCATCATTGCTTATGAAGTGACATCTTTAACCATGCCGCTTCTGGAGTTCTTCCCGTTCTATGACTGACATACATCAATGTAGGGGGTGAAGCAACTGTGAAGGCAAGAACAAGATCTTGGTGTCAGGGATCACTGATATTTCTAGTAATCTGGAGGTATTACTTACCGATATCAGTAAGCAGTGCAGCTGCAATGACACTGCATGCAAATCAACATAAATAACTGCCTGAAATGTTGAATTGATGATAAATCAATAGGAATTTTTTTATCTATGAATTTTAACAATTTTG
>MU795626.1:0-15173 GCA_027886305.1 Lentinula aff. lateritia
TCAAGGGTGTCTTGGGGAGGTGCAAAGAGAATTAGGAATGTGAGGACGTGTGGGCTGGTGTTGGGGTTAGTTGGATTACGGTCAGGGCATGACAACAAGGTGATGTTGACATGGACAAGGTAACCTTGACGTGGAGGTGGTGACATTGAGGTGGAGGTGACTGTTGAGGTGGATGCGAAGCTAGTGGATGTGGACAAGGTGAGGTTGAGGTGGAGGTGGTGATATTAAGGTGGACCCGAAGCTGGTGATGCGGGACAGGTGGTAATGTTGAGGTGCATGCAAAGCTGGTGATGTGGCGGGCAAGGTGATGTTGAGGTGGAAGTGACGTTGAAGCGGAGGTGGTAATGTTGAGGTGGAAGCAAAGCTGGTGATGTGGATGAGGTGACCTTGAAAGGAAAGTGGAGGCAGTGATGTTGAGGTTGAGGTGGATGCAAAGCTAGCATGGAGGAGGTGACATTGAGGCGGAGGTGGAGGTGATGTTGATGCGGAGGTGGTGATGTTGAGGTAGAGGTGGAGGTAGAGACACGGGCAAGGTTGGTGGTATTGACGTGGAGGTGGAGGTGGAGGTGTTGAGGTGGAGGCGGAGGAGGAGACACGGGCGAGGCAATGTTGAGGCGGAGATGGAGGTGGTAGTGTTGACGTGCATGCAGAGGTGGAGGTGTTGAGGTGGAGGCAGAGGTGGAGACACGGGCGGGTGAGGCGATGTTGACGCGGAGATGGAGGTGGAGGCGGAGGCGGAGATGGAGGTGGTGGTGTTGACATGGAGGCGGAGGTGGTGGTGTTGAGGTGGAGGCAGAGGCGGAGACACGGGCGAGGTGATCTTGCTGGATGCTTATGACTGGTCACTTGAACAGGAAGAGGACGTCAAAGACTTGCTGCACGAGGATGCAAGTGATGTGTTGGTAACCACAATACTTGCAAAAGGCTGATGATAACAATGAACATTATGTTCAACCGCCCACGTCTTCTTTGCTGTCCTCATCCTCATCAGCTTCATTGTCGTTTTCGCCATCTTCACTCTCATCATCTTCATCTTCATCGTCCTCTTCATCAATAGTCTTGTTGCCAGGTGCCAGCGGTTCCATTGAAGAGTACCGGCGACACCGCTTGCGTCATATCCCATATCTTCAAAGAGAGCGCGCGATATCAGATTGTGTGGTGGTCGAGGTCTAGAGGCAGGGTGTTTAATACTTCTGGGGTTCCCATATGGATAAGAAACGTGCGATAGCTTCAAAGAGGTAAGCACCAATTTCTGAATCGGGTATGCGGGAAATGCTTGGGTCGGAAATGGTGGTATTGGTGAAAATGGCTAGTGCTTGCCGATGTCGATTGGGAGAAGAAGGGGAGGGAGGTGAATTGAAAGACTGAAACCATATGGTTTGATCAAGTGGTAATGTTGGTTTTTGAAGTCGGTCCTAAACAAAATCGGCAGCATCACGCAGTTGTGTGTGACCGCGATGCCTTAAATGAACAAGTGCTGTGCGCACCACTCTTGTGCTTACCCCCCTACCACCAACGTCTGAACACCCAAGGGGGTGCACGGTGCTCTGTCTCGCCGGGGCTTGCATGCTCGAGTTGAGTGGGCGCAGTGGAGGAATTAAGTCCAGAAGTGTGCCTCCCACTGCACCCACGCAAAAGAGCTGCAAAGGCCACGGCTTTACACACAGAGAGGGAAGGAATTAAGTCCAGAAGCATGCCCGCCCTCTCTGTCGTGCATGCTGGGCCTCCTGTTGACGCGAAGACGCGCCACGGCCTCCTCGACGCGCAATGTTGATCAACACGTGCAAGCACGACACGACACATTGTGTATTGTCATGTGCATGCCCAACCAAGTTTGGCATTTTTTGCCTGCCTGAGCCAAATTCCGCCTTTCCCTCTCTCCGCCATGAAGCTCCGACACTCTGTCAGGCAAGCCATGAAGCTCCTCACAAAAAGGTCACTCTAAACTATGATTTTGTCCCATATCCAAGAACGCTCACGCCCACTCTCTCTCAGATTCCCCCTTCTCTCAGACATACACCTCAACCCAGCCGAAGTTGACGTGCTGGCGCCTCGGCATGTTCAACTTCACCAGGTTGGTCTCCTCCGGCACCTCACGCAACACGACAACCTCCAAAACACCGACCCCGAATTCAACATCCTGGAACAATCACTCAATGCTGGCTTTAGCAGCTACGACAAGGTGGACCTGGACGCAATTGAGGACCCCTGTGTGGTGGAACACGCAGCTACAGAGGCTGGTGCTGAGAGCAAATCCCACTCGCGAGAAGAAGAAGACGATGGAGGAGTAGGGACTCTCGAGGCTCACTATCTAATCTCATATCTTATCTAAATTCATGTTGTAGTCTGTTTGTTCGTAGTGATAGAGTACACAGTTGGTAGGTAGAGGAGGGTCAATCAACGACGACGAGTCTATTCAGCATATCAGATATCGAGATCGACCAGTCCATCTTGGTGACGACAGCGATTTGAGCCACAGCCAACAGATAAAGTTCCCTCGATTCGATTTAGACACCGAAACGCGACACGCCCAGCACCCTGGCTCCCATACGCGGTTCCGACGGCCGATTCACTTCGACAAGCCCCTTTGACACAGACAAAAAACCTGACCCGGAGACTGTTATCTGTAGCTTAGACAGCGAGTCTGATTTTGAAGACTTAACGCCTTTGAACTCCCCAGTAAAAAATTTTTCCAGACAGCAATCGCCATCACCAAGCCCTACAACGCGAACACGAACTCAACCTGCAACTCCCGAAAACTACCGCAGACCCATGGCTACTCAACAGCCTCTGACCCGGTTCTTGGGAGACCCAGACGACCCAATTCAGCCAGCAACATTTTTGCAGGACTTTGAAGTCCAGATGACCGAACTAATGACGCCGCGAGCAGACCTGGCTAGCCGTATCAAGCCATACCTCGAAAGAGACACCCGAGCTTGGGAATGGTATACAGAGGACCTAACCGCCACCGATAGAACCAGTTCCTGGGAGGGGTTCGAGGCAAAGTTCCACCTCCGCTTTCCATCACAGAAGAAGGAGAAGAAGTCAGCAAAGTCATACCTGACCAGCCTAGAGGCAGAAAGAATAACTCACGAGCAGATAATGACGACCAGCGATGACACTAATCAGCCTTACCACCAGTGGTGGGCTGACCGCCTCCTACGTCTAGCAAAGGGCGCGGAAGTAGAAAAGACGAAGCAGTTGATTGGAACGGTTTGGAAGAACCTACCTTATGCATTGAAGAAGGCGATCGACGAGGAGCACGATACCTGGATGGAGTTCACCAATGCCATCAAGAAGGTGAAATGGAGTGTCCTGAAGGTAGAGGCGGAGCATGAGGCTAGCAAGGCCACCCCACTGATTGCCCCAGAAACCCCGAGGTCTAAACTCGCCACCTCCTTTGCAACGACTCGGATCGCTTCTCCCCCCTCACCCTCCCCAAGTCGAATGCGCCCGGCCTACACTACAAACACGGGAGGTCGCAAGACTCGTAGACTATTCACCGCGTTGGATGAACAGCGCAAGAGCACCCTACGCCGAGGCATTGCAGCCAAGGTCCAACACCCCAACACGCCTGATGGCATGGCAGCCTGGAAAGCAGAGCTGTTGGACTGGGCATCCAGACATGGAGTGGACGGCGCTCTGTCTGAAATCACCATCGTTCCCCTGAAACCGGGAACAGAAGCGGTCTGCTCGGGGGAGTGCTTCAAGTGCGGAGGTGCCCGACACGGGTTTGAAGTTCCTTGTCCCAGGCCCGGCACAATCCCACCGGTGGAATCCGACTGGAGAGCTTACTGTCAAAGGGAGCTGGGAGGTAGACCAGCAAGAGTAAACGCAGTGCAAGTGGTGGGCCCAGAAGCCATCTTTGAAGGAATGGTCGAATCGGGAAATGGGGAAGGGTTAGCGTTCTAGGTGGCGAACACATAACCCTAGGTAATACGTCGGTCATGAACAATGTACAGTCTTTCTTGGAAGAATCCAATATTCTTGAAGTGTACAGTGTTCAGAACGGTGGAAGCCACGTTAGTGTCCCATTCTCCATGGACATAAATCTCAAAGATGGTGAAGGACGGCAGGTAAAAGTGGAGGCAATGGTAGACGATGGTGCAATGGTGGCAGCAATGGACACCAGGGTATATGAGTACATGCGGGAGGCGATGGGAGGGTGGACATCGACGCGGAAGAAGTTTCGAATGGCGAACGGTAGTGTGATCCCAGGAACCGTGTGTTGGATGGGCTGTGTGAGCATACAGGGAGTGGAGGTGGAAGGAGCATTCGAGGTGTTCGATAGTGGAGGCAGTTGGAAGTTTTTGTTTGGAAAGCCGCTCCTCGAACGATTCGCGGCGGTGCACGATTACCAAAGAGATTCAATCGTGCTGCAAGGGCGAAAGGGGAATATACGAGAGGTGTTCAACAAAGGACTTGGTACAGAGATTGCGCCGACGCCCACACCTTCGCTCGGGAAGCAGAACGAATGGGACATACCGAGTCCACCTGACACTGTGCAGGTGGTTCTTGAGGAAAGCGTGGGATCATTAGGCGGGGTTATAGTGAAGACGCTAACCCCGCTGGACAGGGAAGTTGAAAACCTGCTTAGCATAGAGTGGGAACCAATTACTGATACCGCTGGACAGCATGTACCTAGGTCCAAACCTCCAACTCGGCGCCTCTCCCCACAGATAGAGGAAATCCCGGATGAGGACCTGGAGCAGACGCGTACCAAATGGAATACACCTCCGACAACTCCGGAACTGCCAACAGGCATGGTGGAGGAGGACTGGAAGCTGTGGGAGGCCAAGATGAAAGCGTGGTTCGAGGAGTCTAGAAGGATCAGGCGGGAAGAGGCCATCAAGCATCAAGAGATGCTTGAACAGAGGCAGCGGGAATGGCAAAAGGCTTGGGAGCTGGAAGAGGAGCAGCGAGATGCCGAGTGGAAGGAGTGGCTGAGGAAGAGGCGTGCGGAGCCGGGCCTGCGCAAGTGGTTTTTCTGGCGCAACCGTCTCAAGGAACTGAATCCTCCAAGGAGGCTGAGCGTGAATTTACCGGGGGGACATAACACATCCCCCTCGAGGGAAGTCTCACAAGATGCTGCTGCAACTGATGGAACCCGTATTGACCTGGCTTTTGCAGAGTGTCAACCTTGTGATATGGAGGTAGCGCCACTGAAGAACCCGTTGGATGGAGAGGAGGAAGCGAAGGGAGGAGAGAATGCAAAATCTATGCCGGATGGCATGCGAGCGAGCTCAGTGGGGGGATTTGAAATACCCCCCTCAAGGGAAGTTCCCGACGACAGTCTACCAGCTACCCCGCACCTTGCTGACCAGACACACATAGCTCCAATCTGCGTGCTACAGGCCGAGACATACCCAAACCTGGACTCCTTGGGGCCGGACTTCTTCCCAGACGCGTTGGACCAGAGTGACAATGTGAATCTCTTCACACGCAACGACGGGGAAAATGGAGCGTTTCGCCCGGAGCGCGTAAAGGAGATCCTTCGCAAGGTTAAAATTGGACTGGAGCTTTCCGTGGACCAGCGACTGAGGGTGGAAAAACTCCTGAGCGAATACGCTGACTGCTTCGCGCTATCTGTAGGCGAGGTCAGACCGGTCAAGAACGCAGTCCACAAGTTAAACATACCAGAAAGTGCAACCTTTCTGAAGAAAGTCTGACAAAAATCCCTCACACCACCTCAACGGGAATACTTGCATGCGAAGGTCGACGAACTCCTGGAGGCCGGTGTAATCGAACATTGCAACCTGGAGGATGTGAAGTGTGTGTCGCCGTTAACTCTGGCACAGAAAGCGCATGAGGGAAGGGGGCTAACAGTGGAAGAACTCATGTACAAACTGAATGATGAATGTGTGGCCGCAGGTCTCCCTGCATCATTTGATCTTCCCATTCGTCCGGTACAGCCCCCGGGCCCGACGGAACGCATGGAGCCAAGTAAACCAGCAAAGTGGCAAATCTGTCAGAACTTCATGGCAGTAAATAAGCTCACAGAGATTGCGCCAATGCCTCAAGGCAACATCAGATCCAAGCAGCAGTCTCTAAGTGGACACACTTACATCTGTTTGTTTGACTTTGCATCTGGGTTTTATGCCTGCGAGGTGGAACGGGAGTCTCGGCCTTATACAGCTTTCTACGTGGAGGGTAAAGGTTACTTTTGGTGTGCTAAACTCCCTTTCGGCCTTACGGGTGCCCCATCAACCTTCGCCAACATGACCGCCCTGCATCTGGATGATCTCATAGCCGACGGCACCATCAAGCTGTTTGTCGACGATGGAGGGTCGGCAGACGATGACTTTGAGGCAATGTTTGTAAAACTCACGCGTATTCTGGACCGAGTCCGCTCTCGGAACTTGTCTCTGTCAGCCGCGAAATCCGAATTTTTCATGTCTGAAGGTATCTTTGCAGGGGGAAAGATCAGCAAGGAGGGTGTCACGGTAGACCCGGCAAAGCTTACCGCCATCATGGAATGGAAGCAGCCAGCAGACGTGTTAAACCTCCCATCGTTTGTTGGACTCACAGGCCATTTCCGGGACTTAATCTGCAACTACGCTCGGATCGAAGGACCGCTGAGGAATTTGTTGAAATCAGTGCCACTACCACAACACTACACCAAATCCACATACCGGAAGGCTATGGAGTCATTCAAGCTTGGTGACAGATGGACATTAGATCACACGAAAGCATTCCTGGAGCTAAAACGCGCGCTGGTCTCAGAGCCAGTCCTAAAAGCACCTCGGTGGGATGGGTCCAGCTTCATAATAACAACGGATGGCTGTAAGGAGGGTTTTGCGGCAGTGGTCGTGCAGCGGTTTGAGGTGGTACACCCAAATGGCACCACGGCTTACAAAATGCACCCGGTAGGATTTGCGTCCAAACGAACGTCGAACTCTGAACAAAACTACAAGCCCTTTCTACTGGAGTTCGCGGCATTGAAATTCGGACTTGACAAATTTTCCGACATGATCTGGGGCTTTCCTGTCGAGATCGAGACAGATTGCCAGGCCTTGCGGGATGTGATAGCCAACGACAAACTGAACGCGGCACATTGTAGGTGGAGGGACGGAGTGCTGGCACACCAGATTGTGGATGTGAGGCATATACCAGGGAAGTTGAACGTGGTAGCGGACGGTATGAGCAGGATGTGGGAAGGTCAAGAGCGGGTGGTCGGAGATGGGAGTGAATGGACGGTCAGCGAAGACTGGGAGTCAGTTACGGGACTCGTTAACAATGTCTTTGGGGTGAGTGCGGTGGAAGGGATGACCGACAACGTGGAGGGCACTGATTGGAAGGCGTTGTTGGAACGCTTCGCTGGGGAACCGGTGTTCACGGAAGTACTGGGGGCACTACAGATTCTTGAAGGTCCGATGGATGACAAGGCGAAACAAAAGGCGAAGCACAAGGCGGCGCACTACATGGTGGAAGATGGTCGGCTATGGAAAGTGGGTGGCAACAACAGCATACGGGAACGTGCGAGGGTAGAGTGTGTCACGAGGAGAGAAGCCGTAATCATTGCTAAGGCGCAACATGGTGAGGCTGGCCATTGGGGGAGGGATTCCATGAAATTGGCGTTGATGGACAGAATATGGAGCCCTAAGTTGGATGAGTCAGTCATGGAGGCCATCACGACTTGCCCGGAATGCAAGAACTTTGGCGCCGCGCGCATCCATGCACTCCTCAACCCCATCACAAGGCGGCATCCATTCGAGCTACTGGTCGGGGACTATTTGTCAATGTCAAAAGGGAAGGGCGGGTACAAGACCGTGGGTCTGTACTTGGATACATACTCCCAACAGGTATGGGCGTTCAAATTCAAGGTGGCAGGGTCAGGAGCCACAACGACGTCTAGCCTAACTTCACTGTTCAATGGATACCTCCCGCCCGAAATATTCATGATGGACAATGGTTCGCACTTTGCCAACAAGGATGTCGCGGAGCTGTGCGCGAAGTGGGGAACAAAACAACACCTCACCCCTGCATACTCGCCATGGGTCAACGGTCTGGTGGAAGGAACTAACAAGATCTTACTCCACATCCTGAAACGCTTATGCGCACCAAAGCTGGGGGAGGACTCGGAAGAATTCAAGGAAATGAACTGGGAGACATTGCCCGAGAAGTGGCCCGAGTACCTCGACAAAGCGGTACGTATCATTAACAACATGATCCTTCCCTCAGTAAGATTCTCTCCGAACGAGTTGCTCCTGGGAGCAGTGGTCAATATGCGTAGGACCCTGATAGTGGAGGCCACTTCAGTACTCCCACAACAGCAGGTTCTCATCCAGGCAGCTTACGTGGCACAGCAGCAATTCGACGGGTACGATGCATTTGTGCGACATGCGGTGAAAAGAAAGCGGGTCTTCAATCGTAGGGTATTGAGAAAGGAGGGTAAGGAGATCATTTTTGATAAAGGGGATTTGGTGCAGGTCTATCGAAGCGATCTTGACTATACATTCAAAACCATCAAGAAAATCATTCCCAAGTGGTCCCGACCATACCGAGTTGTAGAGCGGAATGTCAACTCTTATACTTTGCAAACAGTGGACGGACAGCTCATAGAAGGGAAGTGGTTCGCAGCGAGGCGACTACGGGAGTTCAAGCCTAGAATGGGGACGAAATTAGCTCAAGAACAACTGGAGGTGATTCGGCACAGGAAGGAGGCTAACGCGAATGCATAGGCAACGAGGGCGCCGCCATTTTTTAACGGGGGCACATGGAGTAGGGACTCTCGAGGCTCACTATCTAATCTCATATCTTATCTAAATTCATGTTGTAGTCTGTTTGTTCATAGTGATAGAGTACACAGTTGGTAGGTAGAGGAGGGTCAATCAACGACGACGAGTCTATTCAGCATATCAGATATCGAGAGCGACCAGTCCAACGACGAGGACACAACTGGCATGGAAAGCGACTCCGCAGATGAGTGGACCCCTCCTTCAAACACAAAAAGGTAAGTGCCCCATGGAACCAAAACGATCGGCGCCCTGACGCCAAGCCTTAGGAAAAGCAAAAGAAATACAGCCCCAAAGACCACGAAAAGGCGCCGAAGAAACTCGCGCATGGCGGTTTACTCAGGCAAAACCACGAATGTGACTGGTGCACCTCCCCTTCCCTCAGTGTCTTACAAAAAATCGTAAGCCTTATCCTCTCTGTTCTCCGTCTCCTCCCCCTTGCACTCTCCGTTCTTCGCTCTCCCCTCCCTCTCCATGCACTCCACCCACCAAATCTTTCCTCAAAGCAGTGGAAAGCGGAGCGTAAGGGTCAATACAATGTGTGGTGGCAGGGACGCAAGCACGCTGGCTTGGTGGAAGTTCACACAGCTCAAGACGGCTTTGACGTACTGCAGCACTCTAGAATCTCTAAACCAGCTTGGATGGGGCTAAGAGTGTCCGCAGATGTTAGGGGTTCAATTCAGGACGCAATAGCAGAGTGTGCCTCCAACACCGTCCATACAATCCTGGAGGGTATTACTCGCATTCCATATGTTCCGTAAGTCAAACCCAGATTGCACCGGAGCATGAACTAACTTGATGTCAGTCATCTTGCAGTTGCAATTTGTGACCTTAGTAACCGCATGTTTCTTTATCGCTCTCAACTAACCCCGAACATTCTTGGCTGCATTCTTCCTGATGTCAACGCCGCCGTTCCAAAATTTGTGACATCGATTACTCATGGATTTTCCGAAGATGACATGCAGAACAATTCCCATGGAGACCATTGGTTTTCTATTGCCGGGCATGACAGGAACAATTGCCAGGTAAAGCCCCCGTTTTCTTGAGCCACCAAGCCTAATGCCATAAACTTAGCACCCAGAAGCAACCGAGTTTCAAAAAAACAACCACCTTGCTATTGCAAGCACTTTCAGTCCAGGTCAAATCTTCCACACCCTTACATGAGTTTTTGCAAGGCATACTCACAATGACGCCATAATCTCAGACCAACACAGAAATTATGGCTGCAACATCCTGAGAATTCAATTTCCTGCCATAGCACAACACTATCAAGACTCAGTGGACTATATGAAGGCAAAGTTCAGAATCGAGGCAATGTTCGAATTGTTCTTCAACTTTTGCCTAAACTCCGCTAACGAGCTTGCTTCTTCTTTGTGTGAAAGAGAAAGGAAGGAATCAAATGGGCACTCCAACCAACCAATCTAATACACAATATGCGAGTTCTCTGCTATCAAATTTATTTAATAGCAAGGGGTAGCATTGTCGAAGGTTCTGCAAAGCTTTGAGAGCTAGGTAAGAAGCCTTGATCAATCGATTTGAATCGTTCTAAGGGTTCAATATATTCCTTTGATTAAGGTAGATTTAGCACAGTTTGTGCTTTGACTGTATTGATATAGGTATATCAAGAATTGGGGTTTTCGAATCAAAGTAAATTAAAACCAAAACACACAGACCCCTACAGAGGGCTAGAACTATGTGCTGGCACAACCACACAGCGTGATTTGCCCTTAAGACCAACAACTGATCCTAAGTTCGAAGAATACCCAACAGCTGGATATAACTTCTCGCAGTCACAAGGAGCAGAACACAACGTTCCTATACTCACAAGTGCCGGGCCCGAATGGCTGCTAGCAAAGAGGTTTCAGTCTGGCGGGAGTGTGTCTTTCCTTTTTACAGATTAGCACTGCAACGTCGTCCCAAAATCACTTGTATTCCAGATACATCGGATCGCTATTTATATGTACAGGATATAGAGTTGCACAGTACAATTAATGTAATACAATAAACGTTCGGAACCGCAAGGAAACTTCTACAATCGGTCAGATACCATTTAATTTGAATCTACATGTCCTTATTTGGTCCATAATGGTTCCAAGATTCTAGTATACCTCCAAACATAGGTAGGTACTTCAATATTCATTTAATTTAATTGTTTTGGAGAATGACTTGAATAGTGTTCAGCTGTCATTGCTGTTCAACACTTACTTCGATCGTTTGTCACCTCGTCCGGAGGCAAATCAGCTCTCCTCGGTTCTAATCCTATCAATCTGATTCATCTGGATTTAAACTAATTGCTTCTCTCTTTCAATAGACACCCATCGTGCCTATACTCTATCAAGGGAGTAATGCATAGTATTCATTTTAATTGTGTTCTCCAATATTTTCTACGTCAGGACTCTTTGACATTCATTTGATATGTCTTTGGAGCCTTGCAGTACTTCAATCGTTCTTCTAGTCATTTTCCTTAGCCATGCAACCTGATTGGTCTATTAGACTAAATTGCAGTCTTTTAGATTAATGCATGATCTTGTTCTAGAAGGAGTATTTTGATAATTCCTGAGTTTTAGAAAGTCATTTTGAGTCAATCCTCAGCTCATGGTCACTTGAGTAAGTTCTTCCAAACTCTTGCCAGTGTAAGGTCCAATAAGAATACCCTTGGTATGTCATACGTGAATGGTCATCCTTTGGATGTAGTCCGAGTCTGGTATAATCCTGCTTGACAAACAGGTAGACTTTTATCCGAAGGTAGTATCGGGGATGGGTAAACTAACCAACTTGTGGTAGTATGGGTATAGGGTCCCTTCAACTTATTAGACTGATTCAGTATTGACTTTGACTGTCAATCTGGGTCTCAATTACAGTCCTCTTGATACGGATCTATGCGTGAAAATGTCACAATTCACAACCTAGACGTCTAGCCAAAATTTAGGTGTGTCACCGCAAGGGAGGGAGTGCCCAGAGTTTTTTGCAGGCCACATGTTGACTGGAAAAACACAGCTTTTGGCGTTTGCATGATCTTTATCTTTGGTAAAACACGCACCCAATTACTTAAACCCACTACTAATATTTAGTAGGACATTTTGACCATCAAGAGAAGTGCTGGCTGGTGATCTGGGAGGCCGGTATAGCCCTAGAATTACCGCTGGGAGTTTTCCTTTTTTATCCATCTTCGCTTTTTCTACATTTCAATGTTAACCTTAATCGCAAGTATCTTTTGACTGTTGTACTGTCCCTTCACTAAATCCGCCCAGACCTTCCCCCCCTCGTAACTACTAAAAACGGCGAGAATCCAACCAGGGAAAATTCAACCCCATTGTATTCATGTACCTGCAGCTCCCATGATCAAAACTCACCTTGGGCAAAAGCGGAAGGATGCGGGTCAATGGTTTGGTTCAATCAGGCCTCTATGTTTCAGACCTCGGAGCTGGGTATTAACACACTACGGGAGGCAAAGGAAGCAGGAATGGACACAAACTGTGACAGGGAGTTTTGGCTTGAACGAGGAGTTTTCCCACCTACCCTACCTTCCCTCTAACTTTTTACTGTCCAATTGCATTACCTTGAAATGGCCAACCATAAATTGTCCATTTCAAAATCACAAATAACTTCCAGTCTGACCGCCAAAGTTTATACCTTATAACTAAAAATGGTAATTGTGATGCTAAGAAAACCAACCAAAGTCACGCTGACACTATCTTTCTTTCCTCACTCATTATTGTCACTCTTTATATCTTCTTTCGCAATGCACCATAACAAATACAGTCTTTTTTCCAAACATAAACGCAAAAACTCTGGCAAGCTCAGGTCCAGTTCTATGGCGGCATCTCAAAAAATTGGTTCCTCTTCCAAAGCAAAGGCATCCAGCACAGGACGTGAAACTGACGCTGAAGAAGGAATGGAGCATAACTCTGAAGAAGATTTGGAGGAGCCAGAGGATAGCCACGTTGCTCAGGTTTTGCAAAACATTACTCAGAAGGGAAAAGGCACCCCTACACTTGCTCGTCAAGCGGTGGTTGCCTCTATTAAGGCTTCCTCCACTAGCTCCAAGGTCAGCAAAGCCAGGAAGGAAACAAACCGAACTAAAAGCCAACAATTTGAGAAAAAGGCAAAAGCGGTAGGAAGTTGACTTTATTTGCTCAACGCAACTTTTCTAATTGTTATTACTTTTATAATTTCTTGGTCTAGGAAGGGGAGGAACATACTGAGTTTAAAGTGATGTCTTTGTCAATCTATCCAGTTGGGACGTACTTGATGGTAAGAAATTCAAGGATGAGGGGTACTTCCCCCTCCAGAAACCCACCAAGGTCTATCGCGACTTGACTAGCCTTGTGGATGTTGGCTGTGCTTAAATAGCTACCATTGGTCAGCCCATGGTTTTTGACCAAAAGGACACCTATGAGGAAGTGGCGGACAAGCTGCGTGCTTTATGTCCTCTTGTAATGGAAAATGCCGACTCACGATTTATGTACTGTAAGAAGTCCAATCCAGAAAATCCTAAGCATGACAGTGACCCGAGCCATGCTTATCTTCCGGAAATCATTTTATGCAAAAAGGACCGCACCTATGGAATGTTACCACTAACTGGACCAAGCACCTTCTTTCCCGATGGAGAAATGCTATGGAGGATTGCTACTAAACATGGAACTGCAAACAAGAATGAGCGTCAGCTTTACTTTAGCAAGTGCAATGCCCCTCTGTTATTCCCCAAGCACTAATTATTTTTATAGTCACCAGGGAGCCTATTAGCAAACGTAGACTTGGCTTGTTTCAAGAGGCTATACAAAAGGCTAAGCAAATAAACGTGGCACCAGTTACTGTGTTTTACACCCTCAATGAAAATACTGAGCTTTCCACTGAGGAGGATATCATTGGCAAAGAAGGTGAAGAAGAAGATACTACCGATGAGGACCAAAGGGATTATCAAGAAACTGAAGAATGCAAGGAAACCGTGGCAGAGGAAACCACTAACAAAGGCACGGTACATGGAAATAGCGAGGAAGAAGAGCTGGTTGAAGGTTCACAGTGCACAATCTATTTGTCTTAACGGTTTTAAAATGAAATATTTTTGCAGATGCTTTAAGGCCACCATTTACCCAGAAGAGGCTTCGATCAGAATCCCAACCTTCTGGAGAAGATGAGCATCCAGCAAAGAAAAGAAAAGGCAAGTGTTCCAGATGCCCATAATGCCCAGTTCTGATGGTTTTCAATATCTAAAGTATCTAGATCTCATGGCAGCTTCAGAAGTTACTCTTCCTCGGAACACCAAAGCCAAACTGAAACTGAGGAAGCTGAAGAAGACACCAATACACCTAAACCAAGATCCCAAGCATTTTTGAGGAAAACAGGATCACCTCATATGAGAAGTATTTTGAGGAATGCAGACCGAGCAAGGAAATGTAAGTTTTTGTAACAAATTTGAAGAAAGTTGATAACAAAAATAGTTTTTGGTGTTACAGTGGATGAGGTGGAGGATGATCTTGGCTTCCGCACGGATTACTCTAGTGACCAAGAGTATGCCTCTGACCTCTTTCAAAAGCCAACCCCTTCCACTCCACAAGTCAATACTTCTGCTACTGCGTCTACTTCCCAAGCTAGTACTTCCACCTCCTCTAATTCAATGGCTGCGTTCTTGACATACTACAAACCTCCTCTTTCTGACAAGTCTAGGGAAAGACTCGATCCTTGGAAACAAGTTCAGGTTCTTTTCATTCTTTGCTTTTAGCTAATATGAAACCCAAGTCTCATTGCTATCTTTGCTCTGCCTTGCTCCGTACTACATAACTATAACTATACTCATACCTATATCAGCCCATATCCTTTGCTGGATTCCCTACAAGATTGCTATACCTCCTCTCCTCGGAAACGATAGGATAGTACATATAATGCCACTGGTGACATATCAATTCCAAATATAGGCTTAACTCATAAGATATTTGAATGCCTCCATATTTCACTGATGCTGAGTGACGCACTGAGTAGATTTCACTCATGCGCTAAATATTTCACTCACGCACTGAGGAGATTTCACTGAGGTGCTAAGTAGATTTCACTCAAGTGCTATTTATTTTACTCATGTGCTATTTATTTTTTGTACAAAAGGAACGTCATAGCAGATGACTCCCCCAAGACAAATGCAGAATCATTTTAGATTACCATTTTGTACTATATTTGCACAGAAAAATCAATAAATTCATACATGTTCATAGTGTAAAAGATAGCAACTCGTAAGAAAATCACACAACCCATAAATTTTCTGTGTGAACTATGAAATCCTGATGGTTGATGTAGTCCGGGGGCAGGACTAATTGCTCCGAGCATCCCAGTCGGTAACGAGCTTGCCTCGTTTTTGTGTGAAAGAGAAAAGAAGGAATCAAATGGGCACTCCAACCAACCAATCTAATACACAATATGCGAGTTCACTGCTATCAAATTTATTTA